>GL380107.1:49382-93793 GCA_000143925.2 Caenorhabditis brenneri
TGTTATTCAACGGGTTTTGAAAAAAATTCAAAATTCGCGCCTCTTGTCCGGGCCTGCCGGGCTTGCCGGGCTCACCGGGCCGGGCCGGGCCGGGCTTCGGAAATTCTGAAAGAAGCCCGGCCCGGCCCGTCACAACTATGGGTTTTAGAGGCAATAATGGGGATTTTGGAGCCGAAAATCAGGATTTTTACAGCCGAAAATGGGGATTTCTAGAACCAAAAATCTGAATTTTTAGAGCCGAAAATAGCCGGAAATGTGGATTTTTCGAGCCAAAATTGGGATTTTCAAAGCAAAAATTGGGATTTTAAAAGCCGAAAATGCGGATTTTCAGAGCCAAAGATGGGGATTGCAGAACCAAAAATCTGGTTTTAGAGCCAAATTTCGACGGTTTCGAGGTGTCGGGTTTCAAAACGTCTGGTTCCAAATCGGCCCAGAGCGAGTCTAAAAATCCTACCGTCTGCCTCTGAACAGAACTCATCCCGACCGGATCCACCACGGCAGCGGCCACATGAACAACAGGATTCGTCGACAATTTTCCCTTGGCTATCGGCGGTAGAAGCCGTGCTCTTAACTCTCTCCGCGGCTCTCCAATATCCGGTGCTCTGTAGACCGATTCATCGAATGATCCTCTATAATTAGCCATCATATAGGGACTCAAATCGGGCGTATTGTTATCCGGGCGTGCGTTCAAATTCAGATGAACAACCTCTCCATTCAAATTCAACACTGATACAGTTCTTCTTGGCTCCTGATAGTTCTGGTTTTGATTCTGCTGATTTCTCTGATTCTCCTGATCTCTTCTGTCCCTCTCAGCGAATTCTCGAGTCAACGCGGTGAACATAGGCGGATACTCGTTGCGTTCGGGATCCAGAGGTTCGATGATCGATGGATCCACCAATGATGATGAGGCTGCTAGAATCGACTCATTCGGATCGAATGGAGAGTTATCCTTGGGTGAGACGGGGCTGGGAACGTCCTCCACCCACGTGGTTTGATCGTCGACGGGAGAAGGTGTTCCAAGGATTGGCAGCATCACTCGAGGCTGGAAATTGGGATATTGGTTGTAGAGCGATTAGAAACCAAGACGTTTCGAAACTGAGAGGTTCTCGAAGCGGGACAATTCGAAACCAAGACGTTTAATAACTGGGAAAATTTGAAATCTGGACACTCCAAAACCAAGACATTCCGAAACTGAGACGTTTCAAAACCCAGAAGTTTGGAAATCGTAATGTCTCATCTTTCAGATGTCTCAGTTCCAAAATGTCTCAGTTGCTAAATGTCTCGGTTTCGAAATGTCCATAACCTCATGAATCGGAAAATTTATTCTGTTCTAATTTCCCAGAAAATCGATTAAAATCGAGTCGAAAAATTTGAAGTTTTGTTTTCAACGGTTTCAAAATGTCTGGGTTTCGAAATATCCGGTTTCGAAATGCCCAGAACTCCTCCAATCCTACCTCCACAGCCATCATATTCGTCCTGCTTGGCACATGCCGTCCCAATGCCGTCTCACTCGATCTACTCGCCACGACGGGCGGTTTATTCGGCTGAGATGCACGCACCGGTTGAGAACCGTGTGTTGTGATTTGACGCACCTGAAACTCGCAATTTTCAGTGACTAACAGAAAAGCAAACCCGAACGGGGATGATATCCGATGGACGATGATGAATGCGTGGATTCCGTGGTGGTACTGGTGGTGGTGGAGGAGCTGGCTGCTCTTGTCGTTCGGGATTACGCATGCTTCTCAACAGGGGTTTCTGAACACACGGTGCTCTCGGAGCTGGCTGAGGTGCCTGAAACTCCAAGAATTGATCTGGATAATTCGGGATGTAGAGCTTACAGGTTGTTTCTTTTTACAAGAACCTTCTAGACGATCCAACGGATGCTTTTTCCTCGTTTCTGGAGGCGGCACATTGACACTACTCTTCGGAATTCTGGGTACTACGATTTCCTGAAAATTCTGAGGTTTTTCGTTGTTTGTGATGAATAAAGGCTCCGGGACAATTCGCATTCGCTTTTCACACGTTTTTCGGGTTTTCATCAGCTTTTTCTTGTTTCATTTTTCATTTTTTCGGCATAAACTTTGCTGTTATTCCGTTAACAAAGTGCGAAATTTGAAAATTTCAAGCCAAATTTTTTGTTTTGAAATGTCGCGGAGCCATTTTTGGCATTTTTCCATGGTTTTTGTGCACTTTGGTAATGCAATTACAAAATTTTGCCCGGCTCATAGCGAAAAAAACAAGAATTATACAAGAAAAATCTGAGAATAACGCGAAAATAGCGGCTGCGAATTATCCCGGCGCCTGAAAGAGGACTAACTGGTTGGACTACTGGGCGATTCTGTGGAATTTCTGGTTCCCTTTGAGTCACTACTGGAACGATATATCTTGAATTGGACTGTAGAGCCACCGCATTTTTCTGATTATCCACAAGAACTTTGGAAATATTGATTGATTTCACATGATTATCAATGGCGGTTTGTCGAGGAGGACTGCTTATTGGCTCCGATGGTCTCCTTGCTTTCGGTGGAAGGACTAGAGCAGCTACTGGAAGCTTTACTGGGGGTACTACTACAGTCGTCGTCTCCTTCTTCGCATTTTTCTCTTCTGGACGATCCCGTGGAACTTCCTGATGTATTGTAAAGGTCTTTTGGAGCGCCATCGATGCTTCCTGTTTATCCTTTGGAGTACTGGTAGATTGTATATTCTCATCAAAGTCACTTTGTCTAGACGGACTGTTCAGAGGAACTAGAGCATTGGAGCATGACTCGGAGCTCACTGGTGCTGCTACAGTAGTCATTTTTCCGCACTTTTCGAGTTCGGACTCCCTCGGAAGTTTCTGGTTATCAGATCCGCTTCGTCTAGACGGACTGTTGAGAGGAGCTGGATTTTGTGCAGGTTTCATGACATTTGATGGACGGTCATAATACAACTCAGTAATCTGTAACCTTATAGGTTTGATCGGAAGGACTTTCGTAGTTGTTTGTGCCACATCGTCAGAAGTCGGTTGTCTGATAGGCTTCTCCGGAACTTCCTGAGCTTGATTCAGAGCAATGGAGCATGTTTCAGAGCTCACTCCGCGCTTTTCGAGTTTCGAATGATCTATTGACACCCTCGGAAGTTTCTGATTATCGATGGGAGCCTTGGGAAGACTGAGAAGACAGGAAGAAGTCACACGATTTTCAGATCCGGTTTTTCTGGACGGACTTTGTGCAGTGGAGCTTGTCTCAGGAGTCGGTAGCCGTATAGGTTTCATCGGAGCTTTTTCTTGAGAATGAGCTTGATTTAGAGCAATAGGCGGTGCTACAGTGGTCATTTTTGGGCACTTTTGATTTTCGGGCACCCTCGGAAGTTTCTGATTATCAGATCCGCTTTGTCTAGACGGACTGTTGAAAGGAACTTGATTTTGTGCAGGTTTCATGGGGACTACCGTAACCAAAGAGTCTTTTTGAGCAATCGCTAGCCTTATAGGTTTGATCGGATGGACTACCGTAGTTTTTTGTGCCACATCGTCAGGAATCGGTAATCTGATCGGCTCCATAGGTTTCTCCGGAATAACGATTTTCTGTACATTTTCACTCTGCCGCGAAGAACTGGTGGAATAGGGCTCCAAAGGAATTCTGATTCTGAACGGGACGACGGGAGCTGCTCTCTTTTCTGCTGGCCGATCCTGTGACTGTTTTTCAGTCTCTTCCGAAGGAGAAGAATTGGTCGGAAGCACTGACTTCTGCTGCTCATTTCCGTTTTCTGAAGCCTAAAACGAAAAAAATTGCAGTTTCCAAACCAAAATTTCCCAAAATTTTACCTTCACTGGAGCCAATTCACTTGTGCTTGGAGCGCCGCCGCTTTCACCAGTTTTTTTCGAACGAGCTCTTTTTTTCTGAACGGGAACTTCTTCTAAAATTTACACAATTCGATTTTTTTTTCGAATTTTTTTCAAATTCCCCCCCACCTTTTCGAATTTCTTCTAGATATTTCGGGTCAGCGAACAACTTTCTAGTGAATTCAGCTGCTCGAGCCATATACTCCTCATCAGAATCATCCATTATTTCTTAAACCTGAAAATGAAACAAATTTCAATGAAAACAAAACATTTTTTGCGCGGAAACAGAACAATTCTGCAAAAAAGTTCATTGCTCAGACGCGCTCGGTGTTTGCACAGTTTTTCGTCTACCGTAATCCTTTCAAAAATGTTTCGGATCGAATTCAAGATAAACCAGGTCGAATGCAGCTACTCGATTGAAAAAAGGAAGAAAACTAATAATTTCAGACCAATTACTTTATAAAACTAACGATGATTCAGATACTGGGGGGATCAACCCCCTTAAACAAAAGAAAAACAGTATGTGTGCATAATAGCGTGGGTTCTGCATAAACTATATTGTGCGGGATAACATGCGAGATAAATAACCTAGTGTTAAGGCTAGTACAATAGAATTTGGGAAGAACGAATGGATTAGAAAAAAGTGATAGGTACGGGTGGGGTTACAACAGGAACATTATAGTTTAATTGTCATAAGATTCAGCTTTTTTGATAAGGAGCTCGCGAATCCACTCCTTTTCTCGTTTCCAGAACTGTTGTGGATTGTCGATGATGAGCATGGAGCGGAATTCGAGGGTGTTGCTTCTCGGGAAGGTGGGAACGACGACCAGCTAAACGACAACATTTTTTTCGATTTCTTTCAGACGTGTAGAACTCATAGAGATCTACATTTTAAGCCCTCATTTTAGATTTCTGAGCAAAAAAGCCAGACGTTTCGCAACTATGTCTTCCACAGGCTGCGAAATATCACAGTTTCAAACATCGCGAAACCATAAAATTAGTCTCTTTTACCTCGAAAGCACGCTGCTCAAAAGTGTGAACTTCTCCGACGAGAGTTCTCTTTATCAAGATCGGCGCGTTGAGTTTTGCCGAGTGGAAGAGCAAATCATCTTCACATTGTCTTTTGAAAATCGCATCCTGCACCAGGAACACCTCATCCGGAAACTTGTCCTTCTTCTCTCTGCTATTGGTGAGAGCCACCAGTTTCGTGACCACAAATCGTCGATTTTCAAAGTTGGCGTGAATGGAGACAATCTGAAAAACTAGAATGAAACAAAGCCAAAAGAATGTGAAACATACATCAAGTTGCTTATCCCACACCGGTTGCTTCTTGAGTGGAATTCGCGCGGCGCCGCTGATAACTTGCATCAGACCGAGAGAGTCGTTCCAACAAATCCAGCGACTTTCTTTGATCGAATCCTCGCGGGAGCCGTTAGGATGGGCAAGAATCGCGTATCCACGTATAACGAGTTTTTCAACAGATGGAAACTTTGCCGAGACGAGGCATTTTGGATGAACGTCGAACCAGAGCTGAAAAAGGAGATTGTTATTTCAGTAAGGATATTTTATCTTACTCCTCGATTCACTCCTGGCTTAATCGCAACAAAGTACACGTAATCTTCAGTCTTCTTCCAACGTTGATCCTCCAGCATAATCCGTCCGAGTCGTTGAGAATACACTTTCAGCTGTCCGGTCTCACAATCCTTCTGAACAATTCCTTCGGCCATAAACGGGAACGTCTGTTTGAACTTCAAACGTGGACCACTCTCGTAGCTGGAATTAATATTTATGAAACTAAATAATATTTTTTTATTCACTTACAATGAATTCGTGACCTGTTGAAGCTCCTCCTCGCTCATTTTTTCAAGATCTTCCGGATTCAAATTCGTTAAATACTGTGCATCAGCCGATTCTAGATGCTCAGTTTTGTTTCGTTCCTCTTTCGTTGGCTTGTTGATTGCTGAATCCGCTGAGTCGAAAGAGGCAGCCGGCATATTATTAGACGTGGTTGGTACATTAGTTGGAGGTCCGAACAATGGTGATATTGGTGATATTGGTGGGAGAACCTCTCGTCTCTCCGGAATTCTACCTTTAGCAATTGGTGGAAGAAGTGGTGGACGTCTCACCACGGGCGTATTCGATCTTATGATTGGAGACGGTGGTGGACGTTCCGGTTCGTTATTATTCCTTCCAAGATCCACAATAGATGTGTCTCTGAACGTAACATGATGATTTCTCAGTGATCGATTCTCTTCTTCAGCAAGTTGGCGACGGAAAGAAGTGAACATCTCTGGATACTCTCCTGCTGGATTTATTGGCTCCACAGTAATGTCATTCACGTCTTCCTCTTCTTCCGACGAGCCGATCAACGATTCGCCTGGATTGTACTGATTGTTATTCATCGGGAAGCGCTGATTCCGATGATTCGTCTGCTCTTCGACCCACGTGGTTTGATCTTGGACCGGAGCGGAAGATCCGACGATTGGCTGCATTGGATTTGGCTGCTGAACTCGTGTTCTTTGTCTCGTTTCGAGATGAAAATCCGGATCTGCGATTGTCAAATCTGACACACCAGCACACAATTGATTTATTTCGTCGTTCATTCGGTTGTTAGGAGGTCTTGTCGGCGGCGGTGGCCTATTCTGATTCGGTCGTGGAACATCTCGAGAGAATCCAGCTGGTGGAAAAGGCGGCCGAGTGGCTGCATTAGCTCGTGGTCGAGCAAAAGACGATGGAACAGGAGAAGAGATTCTCAGTGGTTGCTGCTGATTAGGGATGTTGCGTTGAACAGGAAGCGGCTCGGCGAACGATGGAATAGGCGGTCGGGTGACTGCAGCAGCTCGTGGTCGAGAGAAATTGTTAATAACAGCGAAGGATGGAACAGAAGAAGATGGAACAGGAGGAAAGAATCTAGGTGACTGCTGCTCCGGAATAAACTGTTGAAAAGTTGGCATTGGCTCGGTGCTTGGTGGGAGAGGCGGCTCAATTTGTGTCGGAATATCGAGGATTGGTCGGACACAGCGTTCCATCGGACGACTCTTTCTCATCAAAGGTTGCTGTACGCAGACATTCGGAACATGGCTCTCGGTTTGTTGATGATGTTCGCCTGGTTGTTGTGATGTTACTGGTCTGGTAGCAGAACTCTCTTCAGGTTTCTCAAGAATATGCTCCATCCCAAATGATTTAGTTTGGATTTCAGGCCTTGAACCATTGCTTGCCAATACAGAATTCTCGGTTTTTTGAGCTGAGTTCGATCGATTTTCCGTGATCACTGGCTTCGTTTGAAGTGGCTTAGTAGAATTGTCTTCCGACACAGAATTGGTTCTAGTTGATCTGACAGCGGCAATTTCATCAGATTTCTCTGGAGCCTTCTGAGTATGGGTTTCTGGAACGTTGTTTACAGAATTCTCGGCTTTGGTTGATCTTGTAGCAGGGATATTCTTCATGAACTCACTCTCTTCTGATTTCGTTGGAATCCTCAAATTCGCCACTTCTTGAAAAGTTTGACGAGCTCTGGTATTCGCCCCGAAGGTTGATCTGGTAGCAGGGATATCCTTCTTGAGCTCAATTTCTTCAGATTTCGTTGGAACTGTCTGGAGATTCGTCACATCTTGGAAAGTTTGACGTGTTCTGGTATTCGCCCCAAAGGATTTAGTTTGGACTACAGGAATCGCTGGTCTTGACTGATTGTTCGCCGACACCGAATTCTCGTCTCTCTGAACGGCCCGATTTTCAGCAGAGATCATTTCACTATCTTGAAACGTTTGACGGATCCTAACTGAACCGAAGGATTTAGTTCGGACTTCAGGAACAGCTGGCGTTGAATTAATGTTCACCGATACAGAACTTTCAGTTCTCTGTAGTGGATTTGCTGATTTTGATCGGTTTTCAGAAATTTGGGCTTCAGCAGCTCGAATCTGTTCCACAGGAGGGGTTTTAATTGATCTGGTTGCAGAGATATCATTCGGGTTACTTCCTTCTGGCATCCTTGGAGTTTTCTGATGAACCAACACCGAATTCCCGTTTCTTTGAGCGGCCCGATTTTCGGCAGAGATCACTTCGACGTCTTGGAAAGTTTGGCGGATTCTAACTGATCCGAAGGATTTAGTTCGGACTTCAGGAACAGCTGGCGTTGACTCATTATTCACCGATACAGAACTTTCATTTCTCTGTGCTGGATTCGCTGATTTTGATCGACTTTCAGAAACCTGGGCTTCAGCAGCTTGAATCTGCTGCACATGAGGGGTTCTAATTGATTTGGTAGCAGAGATATCTTCACTTCCTTCTGACATCCTTGGAGTTTTCTGATGAACCGCCCCGAAGGATTTAGTTCGCACTTCAGGAACAGCTGACTCATTGTTTGCCGATATAGTACTCTCGGTTCTCTGTGCTGGATTCGCCGATTTTGATCGATTTTCAGCAGAGGCCACTTCGACATCTTGGAAAGATTGACGGATTCTAACTGACCCGAAGGATTTAGTTCGGACTTCAGGAACAGCTGGCGTTGACTCATTATTCACGGATACAGAGCTTTCAGTTCTCTGTGCTGGGTTTTGGGGTTCAACTGCTTCACCTTCGTCAGATTTCTTGAGAATTTTTTGATCAGGAACACTTGGCTTTGAAACACTGTTTGCTGTATTCTCAGTTTTTTGTGATGGATTTAGAATAGTTGGTTTTGAAACAGTGCTCGCTGTTACAGAATCATTCGTTGGCCGTGATCTAATTTTAGAGATCAGTTGGGACTCAGCAACTTGAATTGAGGTCGGCGATGGCTTCTGTGTCTTCAGTTCCACTTCTTTGCTCATTGGCTCTTTCGTTTCGCTGGCCACGATCTCCTTGATTGGAACTTTCTGATAATTGACGGTACCTCCAAATGATTTTCTATGATTCTCGGGAATACGATTCAACGATTTCGATCTACTCTCGGAGATCTGTGGCTTCTGCGTCTCTTGCTGAAAATTTCAACGATTTTCTTGTTCTATTCTCGAATTGCTTACCAGTTCTACTTCTTGACGCTGCTGTGGAGTCGTTGATCCCGGTCTAGATTCTCCCGTCCCGCCAAATGATTTTCTATGATGCTCAGGTATACTTGGTCGAACAGCAATTTTCGTCGGCGTCGGGTTCGTTGACTTCGATCTTGCTTCAGGAAGCAATACTCTTGTAAATCCAACACGTGGGATTCTAGCTTGCGGTGGCTTCTGCGCTGCGGCTTCCTGCTAAATCAAGTATTTGAAAATTGATTTTAGGTTATTATTATTACCTCTTGGCGTTTCTCTGGACTCTTCTTGTCATCGGTTCCAATTGGCACTAGCTGACGGTGTGGAGCTCGAACTTCGGTTTTATTAATTGGCACAGGATTTTCAAATTTTGCATCATTTTTTGAGCTTTTTGGCACATTGAGGGCGGCAGCTTGGACTTTACTGGACGGAGGACTTGGTTCTTGCTGAAAAAAAAACAATTTTCAGCTGCTTGTATGAAATTTTAGTTACCAGCTCTACCAGTTGCTTGCTTGTCGATTTCACTTCTTTTTCAATCGGAATTTTTACACTGGTACGAATAAGCGGTCTTTGTTGCGGTTGCTGGCTGGCTGCTTTAATGAAAATTCGTAATTTTAGGCTTTTTTCGAAATATTTTAGGCACCTTCGCTCTCTACCGCTGGATTTTGCAATGTTAAGATCAGCTTTTCCGTAAACACGGCAGCCCGAGCCAAGTACTCCTCGTCCGAGTCATCCATGATTGAAAACTGCCAATTTACAGGCGTTGATTGAATTTTACAGGCGAAAAATTTTCGAGAAATGGACGAAATTCGTTCGAAAATTTTCATAAACACGTCATTCGGTGTATGCGGACTTTCTGAACTACAGTAACCCACCTTCAAATAAATTGCCTATTTTTCTCATTATAGCACTTAAATCAGCTTGATACAATTGTGATTTTTTGTTTTTATACTAGCTTACAATTTATTCTGTTGTTTTTTTTATTTCATGTTCCTTTTTCATATCTTTTACCTCTTCCCTCCTCTCTAAAAAGTTTGCGCGTCAGATCGAGTGTTTGCGTACCTCTCCTTCTCTCTCGCTTTTCTTCAGCTTCTCGTTTTTCTCTAGTTTAATGTGAAGATATGTAGACAGATATTTCTCAACTTTACCCAGAACAACAAGCTTATCGAATCTCGTCTCAGTTTTATCTTTTTCAGCACGTTAAAATTTATGGACCACGCCGATTCGCTGAGCGCCGTTTCCACGACTTCTACAACGACGAGCTCATCGAAATATGAATCTCCAGACGACAATTTATCAGATCAGCAGTTACTTTGCGAAACAAAAGTTGGTTTTTTGGCTGAATTCTGCGCAATTTTTATTTTTTTTTCTGTTTTGTTGCAGGAAGAATATCCGCTAAACGATTATCTCCTCGAGGGTGTACACCAAGAATCAGCGCAAAGAAGCCTTCTTTTATGTCGACAAAATTTCGACACATCTTTCGGTTTTGCTCTTCAATCGTATGTGTTTAAACGGACGTCTTCGAATAGTTATGAACGGATTACATACGTGGATTATGTGTCAACAGACAGTCCCGCTGATCGCTGCGGAATTATTCGAGGTTTTTTTTTAGTTTTCAAATGAATAATTTTCAAAATATTAACTTTTTAGGCGACATGGTTGTGGCTGTCAACGAGAAAAGTGTTGTGACGGCTTCCCATGCGGAGATCGTCGACTCAATAGCACAGTGTCTTCAAGTCAGTCTTGTCCTGGTGTTCAAAGATGTGGCGCGGATTGTGGAGCTTAGCATGCGATCGATACAGCTCAGGTTTATGCTCGACACGAAAATGCAGGAGTTGAAGAGGCTGGAGGAGAGGGAGAAGGAGCTTCTGGAGCTTTTTAGTGATGATCGTGAGTTTTTTTTGCACAGAGTCGCTCAAAAAGCCGTGAGCTTTGGAGAGTTTTCTCAGAAATTTTCACCGTCTTTCAACTCAAAAACCGATACATGTCTGCTTTAAAATTGCGGCATTTCCCTTCATGTTGGTTTTATTGCCCACTATTTCAGATAGCGAATTAATAGAGGACGAAGAAATCGAGAGCACACTTTACGAGTTGGATGAAGAACTGAAAAATGTGCAACAAGCCCAGGAAAAAGAGACCGATTACCGTCACCTCATCCGGATAAACAGTAGCACTTCTGTCGGAACACCTCAAGTCACTCGTCTGTAACAATGTATAAAATAACAAACAAGATTATGGGTCAAAAATGTATAGTTTCTCTCCCCGTGTACATCTGCCTTTATTGCCAAATATTAACTTTACCATTCCCAGTCGATTAATTTTCCCACCGCCACCACTGTGATGATCCCATCCCTTTGAAAAAGAGTCACTTGCCTGTACGAATTTTATAAAATAAATATTTTTATCATTTTTGATATTTTTATGTGTTTTTCTGGGTTTTTGTCCAAAATTTTTATATTTATTGGAGTTATTTGCCTCGAAACTGTTTTCGATTTTTCTACAAAATCGATTTTGCCGAAAAACAATTTTTTTGAAAACGTCAACAGAAAACAGAAGAATTCGAGTGAAAACCTGTCGAAATCAGGCGGTTTTTTGGGGAAAAAATTGTATTTATCGAGATTTTTTGGCATTTTTTTTACAAAATTTTTCATTTTTCGAAAACATTATTTGAGATTTTTGACCTTTTCAAGCTATTTTAGACATTTTTGCAAATTTTCAGCTTTTCAAAATAGTAATTCCTAGAAAATTTTAGTCCTTTTTCGGCATTTTCACATGTTTTATACATGTTCAAAAAATAATTTCTTGATATTTTTTGTAAATTTTCAACTCAAATCGAATATAAACTCAATTCCAGATGCACTCTTCCCTATCCCGTGTCCTCCTTCTCAACAGCAACCGAAACCTGTTGAACCAGCCCGCTCTTCTCGTGGCTATCAGACACACATCAGCCGGTCCACCACCAGCCACTCCAGCCAAAGAGGGATCCTTGACCTATAAATATGAGAAATTCATTGGAAAATGGCCGAAAGTGTTGGCACTTCATCGAACTGTTCTCGAGGGTTCTCGTTGGTGTTTCGCCGATGTGAAAATGTATTTCAAAACGAGAAGAGCGGTCGCCAGTGGGCAGAAGAAGATGAGCGATTTGACGGTGGATGAGTTGGAGACACTCGTTCAGGTAGTACTAGTTTTGAAGATTAATTCCCGCTTTTTGATTAACCCGACACGGTAAAATCTATCTAGAGTGGCGGCGAATTGTTCAAAATGCTCACCCTGATTGTCATTCTACAAATTCCCGGCCCAGGCGACATTCTAATTCTTATGTTGTGAGTTGTCCTAACCTTTTTGTTTTCGTATGTGACGGGTTTTAGGTGGAGAAATTACTAAAAATATGTCCCCAAGATTTCCAAACCATCGGATAGAACTTGCAAGTTGCAACGAAAATTCTCTTATTCTGAAAATTCCGTTTTCAGCTTTTTTTTCTATTGGAAGTGTGATAAACTTTGCTTTTTTGCGACAAAAATCTCTTTTTTTTTTTTGGCCTGAAATCACCTATATATGACTCAAAACTGTCAACTTTCCACCTGAAAACACTCCTATTCTTCACGTGAAATCTCATATTTCCAGCTGGAAATCACCCAATTTTAACTCAAGTCAACTTTCAGCTTAAAACACTCATTTTTGACGTAACATCACTTTTTTCAGTTGGAAATCACCCATTTTCGGCCAAAATCGTCTATTTTTAGCTCAAAATTGTCAAATTTCAGCTTGAAAACACCCATTTTGTCGTAAAATTAGATATTCTCAGCTGGGAATTCCCCATTTTTAGCTTAAAAACACCCATTTTCGGATTAAAACTGTCAACTTTTACCTTGAAAACGCTCATTTTTGACGTAACATCACCAATTACCAGCTGGAAATTACCCATTTTCTGCTGGAAATCGACAACTTTCGGTCTAAAATCACCTATTTTTGATTTGAAACTGTCGTCTTTTAGCTTTAAAACACCCGTTTTTGAACAAAAATCGTCTATTTTCAGTAGGAAAACACTCATTTTTTGCTGGAATTCACTAATTTAAGGTCTAAACTCATTTTTGTTTTTGATAAAACTGTCAATTTTCATCTCAAAAACATCCATTTTTGACCCAAAAGTGCTCATAATGACTTTGTAGTTGAGTAATTGGAATTTTCAGATGTCTGTACGAGATCTCTATCCGATGGTGTAAAACTTTTGAGAACGTTTTTTAGTGACTGTGTTGTGATTTTCAACTTTTTTTTCTTTTCCATTCTATTTTAATTTTCACAAAAAAAAACCTGGCAATGGGCAAACTCGCAACTAAGAATCCCCCGTTTTGGAGTGTCCTCTCTCTCTCATGCATTTCTCCTCTTTTTCGAAACAAAAAATAATTTCAGATGCCAGTCGAGGGACCCAAATTGGCGGTTGTTACTGCGCTTTTGCCCTTGCCGCTCACTGTTTACGTCTTTGCATTCGCCGTGTATGTGGTCATTCACACTTCTATTCCTAATCCCTATGTTTCAACACACTTTCATTTTATTTTTGGAATTTAGAATCTTCTTCCCGCGTCTCGTGTTGACTCGCCATTTCTGGTCAGATGAGCAGCGACGCGAGTTTTTCCAACTGGAAGTCACCAAAGCGCTTATTAGTGGAGAGCAGTTGTTGAACACTTTTGGGAGTGTAAGTGGTTTTAAAGGCGCACGGTGGGTTGAAAAAATATATATTTCCAGCCCTCCCCATCCGACGAGAACAAGCTGAAACCGCTCGACAAACTCGACAGCAGTGAAATGCTTCTGGCTCATGGACTGCACTCGATGTACCCGCTTCCAGGCTCCAAAACGCGAATTTTGAAGAGAATGGAGGCGCTGCGAGCTCTCGATAATATTTTGCCGGCGGCGATTGATGGATTCAATGAACGACAACTCATTTTTGTAAGGGGTTTTGATTTTTTATTTTCGAGGGGACCTTAAAGGCGCTTATGTTTATTTAATGACCCATTTTCTGGGTTGAGCCCAAACTTAAAATACCCCATTTTTGGCTTGAAATCTCCTATTTTCAGCTGGAAATTACCGATTTTCTGCTGGAAATTACCCATTAAGCACACTGATTTTTGGCTTAAAAGCGTCTAGTTTTCCCAGAAGTTTGAGCATTTCCGGGTTGAAATCTCCTGCTTATGGTCTACAACTACCCAATTTTGGCTTGAAACTGTCCATTTTTAATTTAAAATTGTTCACTTCGACCTAAATCGCCTAACTTTAGCTGAAAAATTACCCATTTTATTACAAAACCTTTAATTTTTTCGTGAAAATTCGCTTATTTTTAACCGAAAAGCGCTCATTTTTAGCTGTAGACCTTTCATTTTCAAGTTAAAACCGCTCATTTTACAGCTGAAAACCTATTTTTGGCTTGAAACAGTTCATTTTCAGTTTTAACACCCATTTTTTGGCTAATAATTACTCATTTTTTGGCTTAAGACCGATCATTTTTAGGTTAAAAGTGCCCATTTATGTTCTATAATGAGCCAATTTTACAGCTAAACCCCTGTTTTTGGCTTGAAACCACTTCTTTTTAGTCTAAAATCATATTTTTCCAGCTATAATTTACACACTCTTGGCCTAAAAGCCTTTCAGTTCCCTTCCCCCAGTCTATACATTTTTCTTATAGAACTGCTACATTCGAAAGATTGATATTGGCAAGAAAAGCAGCACGGAAATGCGAGATTCATTGAGGCAGTATGTCAAATTCAGTGAGTACTTCCTGTGCCCCACTCGCCTATTCTCTCCATTTTTCAGCCTCTCGAATGCCTAACAACGTCTATCTCTACGCGTCGCCACTCTTCAAGCAGAAATAATTAGCTTTTTTCGTTTCTAATTTATAGCTTTTCTAGTAGAAGAATCTCAGTTTTTTATAGTAGGAATTTCATTTTTTCGGTTTTTCAAAACTTTTTATATAGTTTCGTTTTCTCTTTCTCTCGCTCTGTTAAGCCGGTTCACGGGACACCCTCTCTTGTTATTTACCTCGCATTGTCTACTTTTTTTTGTTTCGATAAAAAATAATTTTTGATTTTATTTTGAGAAATGCTTTTGTGATGATGATGATGATGCATCTGTTCAGCTTAATGTGCAGTTTGAATATCTTTTCTTTGCTGGGGTTAATGGGCCAAAAGCGCTTCTCTCTTGATTTTGATTTTATCTGAGTTTAGCTCGAAGACTGGAAAAAAATCCAGACTTTTTATTCTAATTTTCTGAAATCGTCCGAGATTTTCGCAAAATTTTTCTCTAATTTTACCAACAATTCCCTAGATTTTTGTTCGGATCAAGCCAAGCTCCGATTTGAAAATTTGGTTTTTACAGTGAAAAATTTTTTTTTTCGAAAATTGTCTGAGATTTTTATAGTTTTTATAGGGAATAAATAAAAATTATTCAGTATTTTTTTCAACTAATTTTTGCTCGAATTTTACAAAAATTGAAAAAAAAAGTCGGTGATTTTTCAGTTTTTATTGGACAAAAATTGTTTCAATCGAATTCAGAATAAAATTTTTTAAATAGTTTTATTTCAATAAGTTTTCAATAAAAATTTGGCTTTTGTAGCGAAAATTCAGAATTTTTGCTCATATTATCGAAATATTCCAAGGTTTTTTTTGGTTTTTATCGAAAATGTTTCGTTTGAATTCTACGGAAGTCAGGAAAAACGGGTCCTAATTTTTCATTAATGCATATTAATGTTTCCAAAAAAAAATCCTAATTTTCGATCCCATTCTCCAAAAAAAAGTCATAAAGAGAGCAGCTCCGAATGGGTTTCCCCCTTTCTCTATGTCTCCTTAAACACTCGAAAATTGTGGTGGTATTGGAAGCGTCTGCGTCTCCTCAATTTCACTTATCTCTCTTCCTCCAGAAAGAGCAAAAGGCGGCTCTTTCTCCCCTTTTCTTCTGAATTATTCCCTGTTGTGTCATTGCCGCCACGCCTTCTAAAAGAAGAGAGAGGGCTTCGGTTGACAACTCGTCACTCTTCCATTGCATCTTCTTCAGTAAAATCGTTTTGTGTGTGTGTTGCCACTTTGAACTTTGAACGAATTCAAAATTCATTTTTCAGGCGCTGATTGGGTGATATGATTGTCGTTGGATATCGAGAATTCCGAGAATTCTGAAGGGAAAATGGATACACGAATAGGAGGTGGAGGTGGATGGTCATTTGATCCGAAAGCACGGAGGGTAAGTGCAGAAAATGGGGGTCACAAGGGGGAGGGCCCCCCTGTGACAAATGGAGCACAATGAATTGGATATGAGTGGTTTTGAAAGTTGGGTGGAGGGGACAACTTTTTTTCTTTTTTTTTTGCAATAGAAATCTACCTTTTCTTGAGATTTTTTGGTTGGAAAACAGGGAATCGGAAGTTCAAATTGACAGAAACGTGAAAGCTTTTGCTATAGAATAATTAGTCAATGGATTTTTTTTATTAATCCCAAATTCCAGTAGCTTAGCTGTTTTGAAAACCAATTATCGCTTGTTGCACATATTGAAAATTGCTTTTCAACATTGCTTTTCTTGATGAATTTTCGAGATTTTTGATTCTGCAGAATTCTGGTATATTTTTAGTTATAAGAAAAAAAACGGACGTATCGCTCTGAAACGCAATATTTTGTGGACGAGAATCCAGGTATTAAAATCTATCCAATCTTTTTTTGTGAATTTCTCAGGATTCATTACTTAATTGGGGGCAGGCACAATCGTTGAGTTACACCGAAAATTCTCTTGGAGACATAGGCAAAAATTCCATTTTTGACCGGTTTTTGGACAGTTCCCTTATTTAGCTTTTTTGAGAGTGAGGCCCTGATTTAAAGATAACTTAGCAGGTAAACTGTAATAACTTTCAGTAGCATTTTTTTTTGATAAAAACTGTGTATTAAGTTATACAACGTCTAAGATGAATACTGGTTAGCCTTAAAAAAAATTAGGCTCTTACGAAAATCGCAACATTGTAGTTAAATTTTTTGTTCACAGAAAGTATTAATTCACATTAAAACCGCCCGGATCAGAACCGTGCATTTTCAGAATACCTGGCAATTTGAAAATCTAATTAAGGCCATGTTCTCATGTTCGGCACGAAAAAAATAGATCTGAAACTCCACTGCGAGCCGAGATATAAGTAGTTGAACATCCCGTTACATAGTCAATTTTAAGAAAATCGGCAATCGAAAATGAGAAAAATAAAACTTCGGTCCATCTTTAAAATAAAAAATACAAATTCTTAGCTTGATTTTTCGGAGTTTGTTGATCTTACTACAATACATATGGTTTTGATATATCCATTCTATCGCTTGCATCCCACCTCCCCTCCCAGCAAAAATGTAGTCTTTCATCTATATAATATACGAGATATTGTGTAAAACTAGTGAAATTTGATAGCGCATCTTCTTTTTTTTCAAAATTTTTCATTTCTCGCTTCTAGTGATCATAATGGCGTTGAAGCCATGGAATTTATATGGGATTTTGCAGATCTGAGCATTTTTTGAGGGCGTTTTTACGAGAAATTTGAGTTTTTAGAACAAAATTAAATTTTTTTTCGGATTAGTAGTTTTATGTCGCAAATCCACTGTTTTGAGCCGAAATTTGACGATTGGGTGCCAAAAATGACCGGTTTCAGACTAGAAATGGGCCACTTTCAGCCAAATATACACGATTTTAAGGTAATATTGAGCTATACTCAAGCCAATAATGCGACATTTTAAGCCAAATTTTAGGTGGTTTCGGGTCAAAATTCGACGATTTTGAGCCCAAAATTAACGGGTTTCAAGGCGAAAATAGACCGTTTTAAGCTGGAAATAAACCTTTTTAAGTCACCTTTGAGCCGAATATGGACGTTTTTTAAGGAAATTTACAAGCCAAAAATAATTTTGGGTGAAAAATTGATGATTTTTCGTCAAAAATGAGCGGTTTCAAACCGAAATTAGCAACTTTGAGTACTTTTGACTATGATAGTCAAATGAATGTATTGATTGATTCTGAAAATTACTTTAACGGCGCATTATTCCTCAAATAGGCGCACTATCCCTAGAGTTATCCTTAAAAGCGGGTCCCATCACCAAGAGCCGTGTACTATAGTATTTTTCTACGAGAAAAGCTCAATGTTCGATTCTAAAAATTTGTCTAATCCTAATCTCTGAGCTCAGCGCTGAGCTGAAAAGACTGCTCAATAAAAGCTCATACGTGCATTACTCAAAATTCATTCGAAATTCATTTTCCAAAGGGGGGAATTTAATATCCACATACACACATCCGAAGCAGTGGGGAGGATAATTATGAAAGGATGCGTCATGTCTCTTTTTTTTTGTCTTTCCATCCTTTGGTCCCTTTTCTCCTGGAGAGTCGACGACTGGGTAGAGAGAGCTTGTCTCGTATAGTGAAAGTGAACCGGAAATTGGATTAGACCCTCCCCCCAGGCCACGCCCCTCTTCTTTCTACTTCGACACCACCTAACCCCCACTTCTAAGGGGGTAAATCCTGGGTTCCAGGATTCTTTGGAATTGGGTCTTGCCACGAAGAATAGTCCACAATTTTCTAGGTCAATCTCCCAGTTTCAAGTAGCCTAAAGAGTGTTTCTGACTCCCTTCCCGCCCAAGAACTTTTTGATAAATGTGTCTTCGTCGTTTCCTTTTCTCTTTCTGTTTCCCATAGCCATCTGTCAAATGTCGATATAAATTTGATAAGTGACAGAATTGGGAGCTCCCAAACGCTCGTTCCCCTTGCAGACTTTCGCTTTTTTCTCTCCTTTTTTTTTCGTTGTGGAATAGAGTTTGGCGCGATATACTGTGAGAAACTCGATTTTTTTTCAAAAATATGGTGAAGATTACTGTAGGATTACGGTAGTTACAGTATGCCAAGAGGTATAGAAATTACCTTCCAGAAGAATCTGTAGTTCTACGATTGTTCTGGCGAGAGTTCAAAAATGCAGAAATTTCGGCGGGAATTCAAAATCAGAAATTTCGGAATTTCGGTGGAAATTCAAAAAATGCAGAAATTTCGGCGGGAATTCAAAAATGCAGAAATTTCGGAATTTCGGCGGAAATTCAAAAAATGCAGAAATTTTAGCGGGAATTCAAAAATGTAGGAATTTTGGCGGGAGTTCGAAAATTGAAAAATTTTGGCGTGAATTCAAAAATGCGGGAATTCAAAATTGCAGAAATGTTAGCGGGAATTCAAAAAACGCGGAAAATTCGGCGGGAATTCAATATTCGAGAAATGCAGCGTGGGTCTTGCCACGAATAAAATGATACTTTAGAATTTCGTTAGCAAGTTAGAACACCTTAAAGGCGCACACAGTTATTTCCCGATAGGACTCACCACGATTGTAGAAAATACTGTAATTTTTGGAAAATTTTCAAAAATAAAACGGCGTGACGAGACCCACGTTACGCCTTTTACGTAAACACAAATTTCCACGTGACAAAAATTCCAAATTCCGAAATTCATTTCTAAATGCTACACGCTATTATAATTGTTAACTATTTGGTATCTTACGTCTCAGTGTGGTCTCGCCGCGCGAATTTCTTACTGTAAGAAGTTTTCGTGACGAGACCCATCGTGACCACGTTGACACCCTAACTCTCTAAATTTTCAGAGTAAAAACCTGTGGATAGAGCAAGAGGAGTCAATGTCACCATCATCATCATCTGTATCACCAGCCGCCGCCGCAGCAGTCACCACACTCGCCGACTCGTTCACCCTTCGAAAACTACAAACATGGGATCGTCTGGCGGTGGAGACGCTGTGTAATGAGTCATTTCCGATACAGTATCCTGACTGCTGGTATGATGAGGTGGTGTCCGGAGGGTTACTCTCCACAGGGCTGTTCGACGGCGAGAATTTGGCGGCGATGATTGTGTCGGAGACGAAACTTCTTTATGATTGCAATTTGGAGGTAATTTTTTGAGGTCCAGTACTTCAAACCTGTCGTGAGATCTGATGCCGAGTCTGCAAACACCATTTGTGTCTGGAATCCGACGTGATGGTGTTCGCAGACTGAGCGCGATATCTTACGACGATTTCGTTTTCTAATCTGTCGTAAGATCTGGTGCTAAATCTGCAAACACCACCTTTCTGTGTGTGTGCTTGCAGATTCGACATCATACTTTACGACAATTCAGTTTTCGAGCCTCTTTTCAAAATTGTCGTAAGATCTGATGTCGAATCTGCAAACACCTACATTTGGCGTGTTTCTGTATTCTGACGCGAAAATGTCAGTTTTAGTGTTTGCGGACTGGGCGCCATATCTTACGACAATCCAATTTTTGAACCTGTCGTAAGATACGATGTTAAGTCTGCAAAAACCATTTCCGCATTCTGACGTAACGGTGTTAGTGCCAGTGTTTGCAGACTGAGCGCCTTATCTTACGATAATTCAGTTCTAAAACTAAATTGTCGTCAGATCTGATGCCAAGTCTGCGAACACCTTCCACCCCTTTACCTTCTTCCAGGATCAAGGAATAGTGCATGAGAACGTGTACGTCACCTACATCCTCTCCATCGCCGTCAACAAGAAGTTTCGAAGGTTGGGTCTCGCCACGCGTCTTCTGAATAACCTGATGTCCTCCCTAACCGATCATCCACCCTACCCGCGTGCCGTCTTCCTTCATGTACTATCGACGAACTCGGCGGCGCTCTCCTTTTATAGAATTCACGGATTCGAGTTTCACGCTTCACTGCCGTAAGTTTGTGGGGCTGGGAGTTCTTTGTTGGAGTGGAAGGGGGTTGAATTTTTCAGTAAGGCTGGGGGTGATGGTTGGGGCTTTGGAAGCACCACCTTGTCGTAGGATATGGTGTCAAGTGTGCAAACACCGGCAAATACCTCAGAAACGAGCGATTTTGGAGCAAAAATAAGCGATTTGGGGCAAAAAAATAGAATTTAGACCAAAAATTGGGGGTTTTAGGCCTAAAAATAAGAGAATTTAAACTAAAAATTGAGGATTTTGAGCCGAAAAAAAGGTTATTGTGATCCAAAAATTAGTTGATTTTGTCCCAGAAAAAATTGATTTTCATCCAAAAATTAGTTGATTTCAAGCCTAAAAATAAGAGATTTCAAGTCGAAAATGCGAGATTTTGAGCCGAAAATGGTCTGATTTCGGGCCAAAAAATGGGGGATTTTCAGCCAAAATAGCCGATTTTATGCCAAAAATGGCATCGTCGTAAACTATGGTGTTAAGTCCGCAAACACCAAAACTGACACCAGATTACAGTAATTGAAAATTATCTGTTAACAGCTGCGGTGTTCGCAGACTTAGCATCGTATCGTATCCGGAAAACTGAACTGTCGTATAATATGGTGTCCAGTCTGCAAGCACCAAATGCTGACACCATCACCTCAGATTACAGACAATGCTTATTTTTCCAGGGAATACTATCGAATTGGTGAGGCGTACGCGGACGGTTGCACATATGTCAAATACATCAACGGATCACACGCGCCGGTGACATTTACAGACGTGTGTAAATCGTTTGGAAATACGATTTGTATGCCGCTGAAAGCCATCTGCAAAATGCTATCCTTCTAGTTGTTTTTTGTACCTATTTTCATGTATTCGAAAAAATCCGTCTTTTTTATCTCACCAGTGCATTTCTTTTCTTCCCCCACTCTCAATTCTTCTCTCCCCGCTCCGTTCATCGAATTCATTTCAAAATCAGGTCAATTTCTCTTCCAAAACATACAAAAAAACAGTTTTCTTGCTCCAATAATGAAATTTCATGTAAATAGAAACAATTTTTGTAGATACTATTCGGTGTTTTTTTTTCTTTTTTTTGCATTTATTTTATATATAAGTTAAACAAAATTTTATAAAAATAAACGAAATTTTTAAGATTTTGATGCGATTAATTTATTTGTTGTTGTGTGTGGTGTTGTGTCGTCCTGCATTTTCATATTACCTGTAACTGTTTTTTGTTAATTTTCTGTTTTCGGGGGATTTGGCAAACTGACTCACTCACTATGTAGCTCTTCTCGAGGCGTGTTAGTTCGGCGCGAACCGCCTGAAAATCAATTTTAAAAGGGCCGGTTTTTTGGGCATTTTGGGGATATTTTTACCGAAAATTGTTTGAAAAAATGAACGAAAACTGCATTTTTCAATGGTATTTTGCGAAAATACTTTTTATGAAAAAATTCTGCAATTTAACGTGATGGTGTTTGCACACTCAGAAAGACGCACAGATTTAACTGAAACGAGCAAAAAGAGAATTTTGAGCTAAAAAAGCTCTATTCTGCTGTTTTCTAAGCTCATTTAGTGTTGTAAAAAGGGAAAATTGTAAAAAATCGCTTAGGAAAAATTTCTGGCACGGCGGAAAATTTTGATTTTTTTTCAAAATTTTGAAATTTTTCATAGAAACAAAATGATGTAAAAATCGTGTAAAGACATGGCCTTTTCCGAACTTTTTTGCCAGAAACGTTTTTTAAAAAAATTTCCGCAATCTGACGTGATAGTGTTTTATCAGATCGTACGCGCAAATTTGTTTTTAAGCAAACAAAATTTTGGCAAACAAAGCAAAGAGCCGCAAAATTGAGCTCACTCACTGTCAAAAATTTGAAAAAAAAACGGAAAAGTGCGTTTTTATGGACACAAAAAAAAACCTTGGCACGGTGCCAGTTTTAGAAAAAAAAATTTTTTTGGTTTCTTTTTCAAAAAAACTTTATTGATAGATTTCATTTTTTTTGCTGTAAGAAGTTCGAAAATCCTGAACTTTTTCTCGAAATTTCGAAATTTTTTGCAACCACCAATTTGCAGAAATTCCGTAGCAGAAATGCCATTTTTGGTGGCAATTCAAGTTTTTACGTCCTGCTCCTCCCACTTATCCCCCAAATTAAAAAAAACCTCACCAAAATATCGCTCTCCACTTGTTTCTTCAACTGCATCGCCGTCGCCAACAACTGAATATTGTTCTCGGCGGCTTTAATCGCCGCCTCGTAATCCTTATTAACTCGTTGCAAATTGAACAATTTCACATTCCAATAGAACATTTGAACGTCGTTCAACTTGACCAACTCGTCGTTCGCCGTGAACAGTTGACATCCCAGGTCGAATTTCCGTATAACTGCATTGATAGAATTGAATGTCCACGCCTCGGAAACTGTCATTTTATGAGATCCCATTGTGAATTTTCGAGTGATATCACGAGGAATATCTGATGGAAATTTGCTTAACAGCTTCAGTTGAACCATATGAACTGCCACGTATCGTTCTTTATTCCGGGAGACTGCCGGAAGTTTCAAACCGTCGATGGTGACCCAATCCCAAGAGGAGAGGGTGGCGATTAGGTTTTCTGTTCCGTCCGATGTGCTGCTTGTTGTTCGAATTCTTGAGTTCGGAGGGGATAGCGTGGTTTTGGTTGGCTGGAAACATAGGAGTCTACGAGATGTTATTTTCTCAATGGATTGGTTACTGTAACTCCATGTTATCAATATTGAGGTCTCTGTCAGTTTGAGTAAACTCAAATTCCGTACCAACAGCCTGTTATTACGGTTTCTTCTGTCACTACAGTTAAGTCTACATCGAAATCTCGGCATGCTTGGATAGGGCCGGGCCGGGCCGTTTTGAAAATTTCATCATGTTTTTGATACTTTTGTATGAAAGTTGAACATTTTGGAAGAGTTTTGCAAAAAAAAAATTTTTTTTTAATTCTTATCTGGGTCGAAATTTTCCAAGTATGAATCTCGGATCTCGCTACAACTGAAGAATAATCTGTACATTAACAACTATTCGCGGCAGGACCTGGCTAAGATATATACGACTTTAGAAAATTGACAACCTCTCGGAGCTCTTGATAAGCAGCTTTTGGCGCTCCACAGCAAAACGAGCTACCGTATAAACGAGATATGAAAACAATATTCGTGCATTCTGTCCGTTTATCCGGAAGTCTGTTTGTTAATACGTTATTTTCGATTAAGCGAACAGTTAGTGCCATCCTGCAAGGACCAGGAGGCGCACGGGAAAACTTTTTGTGCGTCGAAATGAAAAGTTTCGAAACATTCAATCTAGCAATCCCTAGAAATCTGGAAGACATCCTAGTTTTTCGCATTCCACCTTCCTTTAAGTTACTTGTAGTTTATCTAACAAAAACTTCGATGATAGTCTCTGTTCATCTACCCTAGCATGCCTAATTTCGAAAGACTCAAAAACTCACCTCCGCCTTCTTCACCTTCTCCTTCTGCTCATCCACCACCTCCACATCCTGCTCCTTCTCCAACTTTTCGGGTGATGAGCAATCCGACTTCAACCCATCCACATCTATCTCAGGACTATGTGATTGTCTTCCATTATCCTTTGACTCTGCAGCAGCAGCAGCAGCAGCAGCAGACGTTGTAGTAGTGTCCATGATGACTATGGAGGAGTGCTCCCTTCTCCGTCTTCCCTCCTCGTTTTCTCTGTCTGTCTCTCTCTCTCCTCATCGATCCTCCTCCCATGGAATATTCTCTGCGTCTCTCGCCTCCAAGCATGTGTTTCTCTACTCTCTAAGGCTTCTGTGTGCGTCTTTTATTCATGCATATTGAGGGGGAAGACGTGTGAAATCATTATTCCTTTCTCTCTGTTCTTCGTTCGGTTTTGCATTTTAAAGAAATTCGAATTCGAAATGGGTGAGTTATTACGTTTGTCGTCCCAAAACTATGGTGTTATCTAGTTTGAGGAGACAAGAATGAGCTGATAAGATAGCAAGGTAAACACAACAGATTGCATTGATAGTCGTGTTGTATAGATAGATTGTGTTGAAATGTGAATTGGTTGGAAGGGAGTATACTGGTAGACTATAAACTAGAGAGATTCCGTCGTAATTTGCCTTAAAGGCGCATTGGAAGATTTTTTCCGTGACGAGACCCAATCAGTGCTTTCAAGAATGTTATGACCTTAAAGGCACATCGGGCTGATGACGCAAGCAGATCTTTTGCTTTTTCTCAGTTGCTAGCAAAGGATCACTATGATCAACTGAGATAATTCAATTGAGACACAATAGCAAATGAGAAATAGCTACTGAGCAACATTTCATAGCAAAAAATCCACTATAGCAAAAGAGCAAATTCTAGCAACTGAGAGATAGCAAACGATCTACTAGCAAGTGACTATTTGCCCAATGAAGCCTGAACCTTAAAGGCGCAGCGCTCATAAAGCCTGAACCTTAAAGGCACAGCGTTTAAACGCCTGAATCTTAGAGACGCAGCGCTAATAGAGCCTGAACCTTAAAGGCGCAGCACCAATGAAGCCTGAACTTTAAAGGCGCAGCGACAATGCAGCCTGAACCTTAAAGGCGCACCATAGAATTCGTCGTGAGGAATATTTTTTCTCCTGTCGGAATGTCCTTGTTTTGATTTTGCTCATGCTTCAAAATTACACTAATATTGTCCAGATTGCCTGCGCCTTTAAGGTGAAAGGAGCCGTTTTTCACTGAAATCCGCTAATTTGCCAAAAAACCCGATTTTGAGAACGATTTCTCGTTGGTGCACCCCACAAAACGGTCTTCGCCGCTCAAACGCGCTCTATTGCACAATTGGGTTAGATAATGAAAAGAAGGGGGATGAGAAGGGAGATAGTGAATCTCTTGGAGACGTGGAGGACACTCCGTGGATTGCTCTTTTTTTGAAGAGCAAGAAAACAAATATTGCGTTTTTGAATGGGTTTTGAGAATTCTAATTTTGCGGTTTCTGCGAAAAAAAATGTCTTAAAACCGACGAAAAATATATTTAAATCCCGATTTTAACTCCACAATTTCACGTTATTTCTTGCAGATGAACCCCAATGACAGTGACAATTCGAACAGTCAATTTCTCGATTCTCCACAAATGCTTGTGAACGGAACCGGTGGTCCCCATCCTCCCGGAGTGGATGATCTGTCCGCGAAACCAATGAACAATGAATCCATTCAAATGGTTCTGGGCTTTTTGAGACGAAATGGGCTAACGGACACTGAAGAGCAATTGCAACGAGAAGCGGCTCCAGTGTTAAGGAATGATTCCAGTGGTCTGCCGCCCGAGTACGTTTTTTATTTAGTTGTTTTGAGCCAGGTAGCCGAAAATTGATGAAGTTGTAATTTTAGAAAATGAGATTTTAAAATCAATTTTGTAAAAAAAACTGCCGTTTTTCGAAGTTGATCGATATTTTTCTAAAATTAAAAAAAAATTCAAAACGCTATCAATTTTGTTTTTTAAAAACCTAAAATCGATGGCCATCCCGTTAAAAAAAGCCGCATTTACCCTAAAGTTATTTTTGAAGGTCTCACCACGATTGAACATAGTACTGTAATTTTTCTGTTTTATGTCCGGAATCTTGCGCGACTGTGTTAGCTGCGAATTCCATACTTGTCCATACTAGGCCCGGGCTGGGTAGATACTCAACTGCTATGTATTTCTACTGCTATCTCTCAACTGCTATGGGGGTAATCAACTGCTAGTGTCTCAACTGCCATATTTGGCTCTTCTGCTATAAATCAACTGCTATTTTCGCCATTTTTGAGATCTCAACTGCCATAATAATGTTGAAAATAGCAGTTGATCCATAGCAGTAGAGCCAAATATAGTAGTTGACAAACTAGAAGTTACAACATAGCAGTTGATGACTCCCATAGCAGTTGAGAAATAGCAGTAGAGATACATAGCAGTTGAGTAATTGTCCCCGGGCCCGAATTTTCAAAAATCGAGTTTTCAGCCAAAATTTTTCATAAAATTTCTGATTTTTATTGAGAAATTGGTGTTTTCAAATTCAAAATGTTCATTTTTCCTCAAAAGCATGTTATTCACGAAAAAAAAAACTTTTTTTCGTGTAAAAGTCATCAATTTTCGGTTGAAAACATTGCCCTTACCCTAACCCCCACCGGACCGGGCCGGGCTGGGCCCGACCGGGATTTGGACAAGTTCGGTGAATACAGCTAGAAAACCTAACACTTCCACGAAAGAATTCACATTTTCGGCTTATTCCCGGCTTAAAAACGGCCTAATTCCGGCTTAAAAACGGCATATTTCCGGCTTAAAAACGGCCTGAAAAGTGTTATCTCTTTTTAAAATGCTGCTTGCTACCTCAGAATCCCTCAGAATTCATTAAAAACCCCCCAAATTTCTCACGAATAACCAGTTCCAGAGAAGCGATATCCGTGGAATTCGACACGTTTGTCCAGCACGCCAACGACTGTA
The DNA here is from genome assembly GCA_000143925.2 of Caenorhabditis brenneri. Lineage (NCBI taxonomy): Eukaryota > Metazoa > Nematoda > Chromadorea > Rhabditida > Rhabditidae > Caenorhabditis > Caenorhabditis brenneri. Next base: position 76,367 of record GL380107.1, read on the forward strand.
CCGACGTCGTCCAAGCCGAATTCAGTCAGCTCCTCTTCCCAGTTTTCGCCCATAGCTTTGTGGCGCTCATCGAGAAACACGCCCCGACTGCCCGTGTCTTCTTCAATCGATTCAAGATTTTCATTCCCGAATGCTTCTCGGAATTCGTTTACAAACTGTCACTTATCGAGGATGCAATGACCCTGAGACCTAATGAATATGTGAATACTTTGAGAAGTAACAAGTTCTTGGTTCGACTCTCGAAACCCGCCACGAAACATTTGGAATTGATTCAGACGAGATTGATTGGGATCAAGAATATCATTGCGAAACATGTCAGTATTGAACGTAAGTATTTAAATGAATTTTTGAAATTCTGGTTCTGCGATTTTAAGTAAGCGCGCTCTGCTGCAAATATCCCAATTTTCGGAGGTAATTCAAATTTTCTACGAATTAAAATATGTTTTCTGATGGAATTTCTAACATTTTCGACCCCAAACAGAGTTAGCAAATTCAAATTATTGGGAACTACCGGAAAATTTCAAAACGTCCCACCTCCTAAACATTTTTACTAATGGCTCCTTTTTTTCGATCAAGATGCCGACGACGGTGGTGGTCAGATGAGTCGAACGATGATCGAGACGCAGATGGGCGGTATAATTGGTGTGACGTCGAAACACGAACGCCGACACAAGATGCTGTTTTCGGTGGTGAAGGACGAGCTGATGCAAATGATCGAGAAGCGAAAGACCAAGGGAAAGGATGTGGTGAAGAGGATGCAGACGGTTAGTTTTGAGTTACCATAAGGCGGATGCAGTAATTCTAGAAAAGGTCTTAACACGCTTTGGGAATTCTTACTGTATTATTTCTCATTTCGGGTGGAACTGAGCCTTTTGAGCCTAGTTTCAGTTTTAGTAGAGCTGAAGACACTTCTTAGAACGAAATGGGATTTTTAGTTTGTATTTTTGTAGTTTGTAGTCTATGTAGTCTGTAGACCTCGTAGTTTGTAGGTTGTAGTCCTTGTAGTTTGTAGTTATCATAGTTTGTAGTCTTTGTAGTTTCTATGACTCGTAGTTTGAAAATCGTCCAGGTCGATGCACCATGAAGCAGTCTTGAAATTCTAACTTGTAGTTCATAGTATTTGTAGTCTTCGTAGTTTGTAGTTCTCGTAGTTTGAAGTGTCTGTATTTCATAGTTTTTGTAGTTCTTGTAGTTTGTAGTTTGTATTTTTCGTATATTTTAGCATTTATAGTTTGTAGTCTTTGTAGCTTACTCATTCAACCAAACTGGTGCCTTTCTTTACTAGACTTTTTAACAGCTATCTAAACCCCTATTAGAGTTATGGCAGCACCGAATTTCCGGGTCCTACCGCGAAAACATCCTTACTGTACCCGAAATTTTCGCGACGAGACCCGACACCCTTTCATCCCCAATTTCTTAATTTCCAGGCCCAACACTGTCCGCAACACGACCGAATCCCGCTACCCCCATTCAGTGAGCATCAACGAGAGGAGCGCCGGAGTTGGCTCCGTGACGTTGGAAAAATGGCGATCATCACTCCAGAATCGCCGGTTTCCATTTGTATGTACACCACTGTCAACGCGCCGATCGGAGTGGCCTCCTGTGATTTTTCGGATGATTCCAGTTTGATTGTGATGGGTCTATCCGATTCTTCCATCGTGATGAACGCAATGGATCCGATGAATAAGATCAAAAAGCTTCGAGATATGGATGTACTCGACAAGATTGACATTGAAACGGCCGACAATATTCAATCGCAAATGTTCGATTTACAAGCGTCGACGACGAGTGTTCGATTGACGGGACACGGTGGCCCGGTGTTCTCGGTGAACTTCTCACCCGATCGACGTCTTCTTTTATCGTCATCTGGAGATAAGACGATCCGATTGTGGAGTTTGGAGTCGCAGTCCAATGTGGTGATCTATAGGAGTCCGGCTATGGTTTGGCAGGTAATATTGACGGTTTTGTGAGTAGGTGTTTGCGTACCGGGCATCAGAGTTGACGAAAATCCATTTTTGATCACTGAAATGCGTTCAAGTGTCTTCAGAACCGTAGTCTGCGATTTTACGGGAAGGTGTTTGCGTACCAGGCATCAGATTCGACGACAATTCAGTTTTTTTAGCTCCTGAAAGGCGCACCCAATTTTTTGAGAGGGTCTCGCCACGATTGAAGAAAAAAAAGTTTTAGAAAAATAATATTCCTACAGTAAACGGTTATTTTTTCGTGGCGAGACCCGCGCTGCGCCTTTAAGGCATTTCAAAATGCTACTGTCTCCTTGAGTTATTTTGACTCTTTTGCTATAGATCAAGTGCTATTTTTGTCACCTTGAGGTCTCAAATGCTATGATTTTTGTCTCATTTGCTACGACTTTTGTCTCATGTCGTAGCACATGAAACAAAAGTCATAGCATTTGAGGCTTCAAAAGTGGCTAGAATAGCACTTAATATATAGCAGAAGAGCCAAAATAGCAGTTGATCACCCTATAGCGACTGAGTCTTTTGTCTCATTTTCTATGAAAATTCATAGCATTTGAGACATCAAAAGTGACGAAAATAGCACTTGATCTATAGCACAAGAGTCAAAATAGCACTTGATCACCCCACAGCATTTGAGTATTTGCCCCCCTTCAAGAAAAAAAACATCCCTAATCCTCCCCTCTCTTGCAGGCTCAATTCTGCAACCGCGGCTTCTACTTCGCCACCGCCAGCAATGACAAAACGGTCTCAATGTGGTCGACGGACCGAATGCAGCCACTTCGAATCTTCCCGGATGCCTACGGAGACGTCTGTTGCATCGATTATCATCCGAATTGCAATTACATCGCCGGCGGATCCGACGACCGATACATCCGAGTGTGGGACGTGCTCACCGGCACCCGTGTTCGCATTTTCGGAGGCCACAAAGCGGCGATTATCGCTGTGAAATTCTCCCCATGCGGACGATATTTAGTATCCCTGGATGCCATTGGAAACCTCATGGTTTGGGATCTCGCCTATCAAAGATTGATGGCTGTGGAGGTGACAGAACAGTCATCCGGCACCAAGGGACATATCACATTCACCAGGGATGGGGGCGTGTTCGCCGTCTCTCATGGAAATGCCAACATTCAGTTGTACTCGTTGGATGCGTTGATTGGCGCGGTGTCGGCCGCTGGAGGACATAATGATGCGTTTATGGAGCCGAAGTATGTAGGAGGGGGTGTTTGCGTACAGGGCATTGGATTTGACGACAAAGGCGCACGCAGTTTTTAGACACGTTGTTTGCGTACAGAACGTCAGAGTTGGCGATGATCCCGCCCAGGGCTGTGCGAAAAAAAAATTCCAAAAACAAATCGAAAAAATTTCTTTTCGAAATTTTTGGTCAGAAAAAATCTCGAAAAATGTTTTCTTTTTGAATTTTTCAGGGCGAAAAAAAACCAAAAACTTCTTCGGAAAATGACCGGAAAAAGAATAGCTCAAAAACTGAATTGTCGTAAAATTTGATGCCGAGTCTGCAAACACCGTCACTTCTGATTGCACAGATGGTGTTTGCAAACTTTGCACGGCAATTCAGTTATTCAAAAACCAAATCAAGACTTTGAGAATGGAATGCGCCTTTAAAACCATCGAAGGTGTTTGCGATCCGCCGAGTTCGGTGTTTGCAGACTTGGCACCATATATTACGCGCGATTTCAAAACTAAGCTACCGTAAGATTTGGCGTCAGGTCTGCAAACACCCCCAGATCACAGACATTGAGCCTCAATACCTGACGTCTCGGTGTCAGCTGGGAGTGTTTGCAGAATCGGCGCCACATTTTACGACAATTCAGTTTTTATCATGTAACTAAACTGTCGTAAGATTTGGTGTCAGGGCCGCAGACACCCCGACGGCAAATTACAGACACTTAGGACACCAACTTGACGTGCCGGTGTTAGCAGACTCGACGTCATATCTTACGACTGCTCCACGACATTTCGAAACCGTTGAAAATTAGACTTGAAATTTTCAAATTTTTTGACTCGATTTCAATCGATTTCCTGGAAAAATAGGACAAACTAAAATTTCAATTTTTTGTAAAAAAAATTGGCCGAAAAATATTTTCGAAAAATAATTTTTTTAAGTTTGAAGTTTTATTTTGTTCTAATTTTTCAGAAAATCGATTAAAATCGAGTCAAAACATTTGAAAATTTCAATCCTAATTTTTAACGGTTTCGAAATGTCGCGGAGCTCTTAAGACAGTTCTTAAGACAGTTCTTGACGTGCCGGTGTTTGCAGACTCAGCGTCATATCTGACGAAAATTCAGTTTTTGAGCTCAAAACTGAATTGTCGTCAGATTTGGTGTCAGGTCTGCAAACACCACGGCTACCTAAAATCAGCTAGCAAAGCAATTTGATGTAGACGACCTTTTTTTTGGTCCCAAAAGCCTAATTGTCGTCAGATGTAATGCTGAGTCTGCAAACACCGCAACTAACACCACCACGCCAAATTGCAGAAATTCTCAAAATCCTCTATTCCTTGCAGAGTAAACATGGAAGGACTGAACATTGGCACGTATCCAACGAAACAGACGGCCGTGATAGGCCTCCACTTCACTCGACGCAATTTGCTTCTCGGTTTTGGTTGTTTTGGACAATAATCGCTCTTTATTTGTATTTTTTGAATTTGTTTTTGCATTTTTCAATTAATTTATACTTTTTTTTTCTCGAAATCATATTACAAACTGGTACTCTTTTTCCTCTCTATCTGGTCTCTTTTTCTACTAAACAAAGTTTTATTTTTATCGATTTTGATTGATTTTTTGATATGTGTTAATCGAGACACTTTTCATACCTTTTTATTGCTGAAATTTGTTTTTTCATATTTTTTCTGAATTCAAAATTCAAAAAACCCGTTTCAGATGACGTCGTTCGTCGAAGGGTTGACCAGCCCTGAAATGGAAATCGCCGAGGGCGGAGTCATTTTGGATAATAGGACGTGAGTTTCGGGGGTCTGGGTTACTGTAGCTGGATCTAGAATTGAGATTTACTGGCCATAAGGATGAAACTAGGTCAAGGATTACAGTAGTTGGATCTAGGATTCACGAATTTTGGATCTAGGATTACTGTAGTTTGATCTAGAATTGGGATTTACTGGATACAGGAATACTGTAATTAGGTCAATGATTACGGTAGGGGCATCTAGGATTATTATATGTTAGATCTAGGGTTACTGTAGCTAGATCTTAGATTAAGATTTCCTGGATTCAGGGATACTGTAACTAGGTCAGGATCACTAGTTTTTGATCTTTGCTTACTGTAGCTAGAATGAGTAATACTGTAGCTGAGTCCAGGGTTACTGAAACCAGATCTAGAATCGCCAATTTCGGGTTACTGTATCTGCATCCAATTACGGTAGTTAGAACCAGGGTCATCAGTTTTAGTTCTAATAGAATGTAGAATCTAGGATTACTGTATCTGGGTCTACGGGTTACTGTAGTTGGATTCCGGGATTACTGTAGCTAAAACCCGGTGACAAGTCTGACAAGAAATCTCAAATTTGCCATATTTTCAGGAGATTCGCAGACCTGAAAGCCATGCTGGACAGTAACAAGGACAATCTGAAAGTGGACGCCATGAAACGAATAATTAATGTAAGGATTACTGTAGGGTCACAGTTTTTGAATCCGGGGTTACCGTATCTAGGGTTCCGGATTACTGTGAATAAGTTTAGGATTATCGTTTTTGGATCTAGGGTTACTGTAGCTTGATCCAGAATTTTCGAATTCGGTTATCAGGTTGCTGTAGCATTACTGTAAACAGATTAAACAGATTTTTTTCAGGAAACACAGTAATTGAGTTTAGGATTACTGTAGCTAGTTCCCGAATTACTGTAGCTTAACCTGAGATTTTCGTAGATAGATCCAGGATTGCTAAATTCGAGTCTAGGGTTACTGTATTTAGATCTAGGATTACTGTTTTCGGATCTAGGGTTACTGTAGTCAGATTTAGGGATTACTGTAGTTCGATCTTGTCAGGTTACTGTAGCTAGGTCTAGGATTACGGTACTCAAATCTAGGATCTCTAGAAGCGTTATTTGAGGATCTAGGGTTACTGTAGTTTGATCCAGGATCACCTGTTTTGTATCTCGGGTTACTGTACTTGAATCTAGGATAACTGTTTCCGGAACTGAGGATACTGTAGCTAGATTTAGAGATTACTGTAGCTGATTCTAGGATTACTGTACCCGGATCTAGGATTATGGTACTTAACTATAGGATCCCTAAGACCCTTGTCTTAGGATCTAGGATTACTGTAGTTATATCTAGGAACACAATACTTGGATTTAGGATAAAAAATTAAGGGTTACTGTAGTCAGATCCCCTCTCCCCCGTTTCCCATCCTTAACCCAACCACAATTCCAGCTAATCGCCAAAGGAAAAGACGTCAGCGAACTCTTCGCGGCAGTCGTCAAAAACGTGGCAGCAAAGAACGTGGAGCTCAAAAAGCTCGTGTTCGTCTACCTGGTTCGCTACGCCGAAGAGCAACAAGACCTCGCCCTTCTCTCCATTTCCACATTCCAACGAGCCCTTAAAGACCCCAACCAACTGATCCGTGGAAGTGCTCTCCGAGTTCTCACCTCTATTCGAGTCCCAATGGTCGCCCCCATCATGCTTCTGGCCATCAAAGACGCCGTCAGGGATATGAGCCCGTATGTCCGTAAAGTGGCCGCCCATGCCATCCCAAAACTCTACTCCCTGGAGCCGGAACTCGAACCGCAACTCGTTGATTGTATCGATTTTCTACTAGCGGATCGCCGGTCCCTGGTGCTTGGAAGTGCTGTCTACGCGTTCGATGAAATCTGCCCCCATCGTCTAGACCTCCTCCACAAACACTTCCGTGCTCTCTGTCGTGGGTTGGCTGATGTGGATGAGTGGGGACAGATTGTGATGATCAATATGCTCACGAGATACTCGAGGCATGAGCTCGCCGATCCGGATAAGTCGCCACCGGATACCGATATCGTTTTGCTGTTGAACTCCGCTCGGCCTCTGCTTCAATCCAGGAATTGTTCGGTGGTGATGGCCGTGGTGCAGTTGTTTTATCATGTCGCACCGAAAGCACAGTTGTCACAGGTGAGTATCCTCAGAATTTGGCGAAAAGTGACGGTGTTTACGGACTTGGCATCATGTTTTACGACATTTCAGTTTTTGAGCCAAAATGTCGTAGAATATGATGCTGGGTCCGCAAACACCAACACGTCAGATCGCACAGAATTTGTGCAATTTGACATAATGGTGTTTACGGTCTTGGCACCATATTTTACGACATTACAGTTTTGAGCTCCGATTGTCGTAAGGTATGTTGCCGAGTCTGCAAACACTGATACGTGAAACTACTAACGTTAACGACCAATTTCTGCAATTTGGCGTGATGATATTTACGGCATCATATTTTACGACAATTCTGTTTTTTTGGCAGAAAGTCGGTCAGTAAGTGCGCTCTATTAACCTATCTGGACTTCGAAACTTGAAAATACGTTTACAAAAAGTGAAATAAATTGATCGTAAGATATGATGCCGAGTCTGCATACACCGTCGCGTCAAATTACACCCAAGCAAAACCATCAAAACCCCTTTTTTTCCAGATCGCCCGTGCCCTGGTTCGTCTTCTTCGAGGCCCTCGAGAGACGCAGTACGTCGTGCTCACCAACATCGCCACAATCTGCGAACAGAATCCGGTAGAGGAGGGCACCTACGCCATCTCAAAAGTGCGCTGATATATCACGAAAGCATGAGAAATGAAATTGAACATGTCGACGCATGTCTTATTATTTTTGAGAAATCAGGACGTTTCGTAACTGAGACGTTTCATAACTGACGCGGTTATGAAACGTCGCGGTTGCGAAACGTCCCAGTTGCGAAACGTCGCAGTTGCGAAACGGCTCCAACAGAACCCCCTATTTTATGTTGTTGTTTTTCGAAAGAGCATGCCCTTCTGAAAGAGGTGATAATGCTTGGTTGTGTATCAGTGGACTTTTCGTGATGATGCAGTTTTTTTCTTCAAAATTTTCTAATTTTTTGTTTTTTTCAGACAATGTTCGACCCGTTCCTCAAATCGTTTTTCGTCCGGTCTTGTGACAGTTCACTGGTCAAACAACTCAAACTTCATGTCCTCACGAGTCTTGTATCCGAGGCGAATGTGCACATCATTTTGAGAGAATTGCAGGTAGGTGTAATTTTGCGTGGAGGTGTGGGTGTTTGCGGACTTGACTCTAGATATTACGCGCAAAAAATAAATTGTCGTGAGGTATGATGTAAAGTGTGCAAACAACGCAACTGCTAAATGTCTGCAATTTGACGTGATGGTGCCAGTTGTGGGTGTTTGCAGACTCGGCGCTATATACCACGCGCAAAAACTGAATAGTTGTAGGATATGGTGTCGAGTCTGCAAACACCGGCAAATGACATCGATTTTACCGCTAATTCAAAGCAAAGACCGATGCGCCTGTCAAATTTTTCAAAAAAATCCGCAAACTGACGTAATGGTGTTTGCGGACTTGACACCCTATTTTACGACAATTCAGTTGTTTTCAGTCGAATCGGGCCCAGAAACTCGAATTGCGCGTAAGTTATGACGCCAAGTCTGCGAACACTATTTCCTCAAAATTCTGTAGTCCGACGTGATGATGTTCACACCCCCAACACCTTATTATACGACGATTCGGTTGTTTTCACAATCTAATTCAAAATTGCGCGTGAGATGTGATGCCGAGTCTGCAAACACCATCACGTCAATTTGCAGATATCTCATCTAAAATCTGAGATTTAGGAAAGCTAAATACTCAAAATTTGTCCCAAAAATCACAGATTCAGCACCTCATGATTTCCAGACATATGTCCACATGTCCGATCTAGCCTCCCCAGCCGTCGAAGCAATTGGTCGATGCGCCGTCCGTGTGGGAGCAGTCTCCGATCAATGCATGACTGGACTCGTTCAATTGATCTCCTCATCCGATGAGAAGGTCGTCTGCTCCGCTGTCGTCGTCATCAAACGCTTGCTCCATGCCTCTGCGCCTTTAAACCTCCTCTCTCGGCTCATGAGACTGATGCCTAAAATGGTGGCGGCGCAGGCGAGAGCTTGTGTCATTTGGCTGGTGGCCACTCATGTCGATCAGGTCATGCATATGGCTCCAGACTTTTTGAGACTGATTGCCAAGAAGTTCTCGACGGAAAGCGAATTGGTTAAGGTTTGTTTTTCGGAGCCGCATTCAATTTTCTGTTTTTTTAAATCTTTTTGAAATTGCGCGTAAGATTGGACGTTGCGTCTGTGAACACGGCCACGTTAGAAGGCAGAGTGTGTTTGCGGACGCTGGCGCGCGATAGTGTCGTAAAGTTTAATGTCGAGTCTGCAAACACCTCTACGACAGATTGCTGACGTTTCATGTAGAAATGTCTGCCATCTGACGTGACGGTGTTTACGGACTTACGCGCAATGCAAAACAAAAGACTGTAATGTCGTAAAGTTTGATGCCGAGTCCGTAAACACCGAACAGCTTGCACATGTGTCTTCTGACGGTGACATATGTGGTGTTTGCGGACTCGACACCATATGTTACGCGCAATTTTATTTTTTGTGCAAAATTGAGGATTCACGTTTTCATAAACCCTCTGCGCCTTCAAAAAAAATTTTCAAAATTGCGCGTAAGGATCGACGTTGTGCTATCTGAAGTGACGGTGTTTGCGGACCTTGACGCGCCATGCAAAACGACTGTAAAGTGGTGAAATTTGATGTCGAGTCTGCAAACACCACTACGACAGATTACAGACAATTAATCTATCTGCAATCTGACGTGATGGTGTTTGCGAACTCGACACCATATGTTACGCGCAATTTCCTTTTTTTTTTGCAAAATTTAGGATCGATTATATTTCCAAAAAACCCTTCGCGCCTTTAAATTCCCACCAAACTCTCAATCTATTCCAGCTAGAAGCCCTCAAACTCGCCGTCAAACTATGGCTCGTCAAACGTGACGACTCCGAGAAAATCGTCCAATACGTCTTCCAATTAGCCCGCTTCGATCTCAGCTACGACGTCCGTGACCGATGTCGATTCCTTCGAAATTTGATGTTCAACACGGAGATTCTCTCCCAACATATGGAGGAGATATTCATGTCGAAGAAGCCGGCTCCAGAGTTGATAAGCAGTTTTAAGGAGCGCGATCAATTCCAATTGGGATCCCTGTCGCATGTTCTGAATCAGCGATGCACAAAGTACATTGATCTTCCCGAATTCCCCACGACTTCAAGTGATCCGCTGTTGAGAAAGGAGGCACACGCACCGACGGAGCTGAAGTTGGATGATTCGGAAGAGGAGGAAGAGGGTGAAGAAGAGGATGAGGATGAGGAAGAAGAGGAGGACGAATCGGAAGAAGATGAAGATGAAGAAGAGGATGAAGAAGGATCGGATGGATCGGAAGACGAGGACGAAGATGAGGAAGAAGACGAAGAAGAATCCGATGAGGAGGAGGAGGAAGAGGATGATAGTGAGGAGGAGGAGAAGCCACGGAAGCCACAGGTGGTGAAGAAGCAGCAGGTGGAGGTGAAGCCGAGTGAGTTTTTGCTATTCGGGATCTGGGATTTGAAATGGGGGATCCTGGATCTGGATACAGTAATCCTGGATCTGAAATTGGCGATACAATCCTGCAGTACCCCTATGTCAAAATCTTCTAACTACAGTAATCCTATATTCGAAATTGTGAGGCGCTAGAAACAAGCACAGCAATTCTAGATTCAACTACAGTATCCTCTGGATCTAGCTACAGTAATCTTTTAGATCCAAATACGTGTTCAGGGTTGAAAGATTTTAGTAGACAAAAGAAACGCTTTCCCAGAGGATCAATTAGAGGTCCGACGCCCCGCCCCTTTGGGATTACACTCCATGTAGGGTCTTCATTCCTACATTTTCTCGACCTACCTTCTGGGAACCCCACTGAGGGCGCACGAACCATTTTGAAGTCCATCTATTTCGAATTTTTTTTTACAATTCTGGCTCTCGGCTTTTTGACCATTCAGGCTATTCTGACTCGTTTTTTCGTCTCCGCGGCATTTCGAAACCGTGGCATTTTGGAAACCCGATGAAAATTAGGCTTGAAATTTTCAATTTTTTTGACTCGATTTAATCGATTTTTTTTTAGAAAATTTGGAACAAAAATAAATTTTAATTTTTTTTTGAAAAAAAAATTTGACCGAACAATATTTTCGAAAAACTTTTTTTTCAAAAAAAAAGTTGGAAATTTTCTTTTGTTCTAATTTTTCAGAAAATCGATTCGAATCGAGTCAAAAAAATTTGAAACTTCAAGCCTAGTTTTCAGTGGTTTTGAAATGGCGCGCTGCCACTATAATAGGTCATTTCAGACCCATTTTAGTCGTTTTTGACTATCCGCTATCCTCGAAATTCGTGGACTAATTAGACTGACATTAGAGAACTCTGGTCAGGAAAATAGACAAAACTATCTACAGTAATCCTAGATGTCACTACAGTGATTTTTCATATCTAACTACAGTAATCCTAAAATTCAAGTTTCGATGATTCGAACTACAGTACCCCTAGCTTTTGATACAGCTGTTTTAGATCAAGCTACAGTAATTCCATCCTAAAGCTAGTAACAATAATCTTAATCCAGAAATAACAAACGGAAAAGCGAAACCCTCCGAATCCAATGCCCTGGATCTCCTGATCGACGTGGATTTCTCGGCTGCCGGAAGTCGTCAAATAATGGATCCATCATTCATCGATGAAAAAGAAATTCAAATTTTGAATGTAATTGAAGGGAATGGTATCGAATTATCGATTAGTTATCCCCGATTAAATGACGGACAATATACGCCGATTCGATTTGGAATAACGAATAAAACTGACGGAGAATTGGAGGGAATCGAACTGAAATCTGAGGAATCATTGGATATTAAAGGGACATCCCGTATTGAGAGCCTACCCCCTGGAGCACGGGTCTCTATCGATTTATTGATTGATTTTGGGGATAGTTTGACGAAGAGAGAGTGGATTTTGACGAGAGACGATGGGAATGAGAAGCGGTTCCGGTTTGAGGTGAGTAAGTGTCGTCAGATATGGTGTCGGGGACGCAGACACCATTACGACAAAATGCAGACAGCTAGGGCTATCAGTTCTGATCTGAAAACTGAATTTTGTCGTAAAATATGACGCGAAGTCCGCAAACTCCGGCAAATGTCATTACAGACGTTCAGGAACCGATGTCTGCAATTTGACGTGACGGTGTTCACGGACCCAGCGTTATATCTTACGACAATTTGGTTATTAGCCTGAATCGTCGTCAGATCTGGTGTCCAGTCTGCAAACACTGTTACGCTAAACTACAGAAATCCAGAACAGAATTCTGCAATCAGACGTGTCGGTGTTTGCAGATTCGACATCATATTTTACGGCATTCAGTTTTTTGCATTAAAACAGATTTTTGTCGTACGATATGACGCAAAGTCCGCAAACACTAACACGTCCGAATTTCTGTAATCTGACGTGACGGTGTTTACGGACCCGGAACTGAATTGTCGTCAGATCTGGCGTCCAGTCTGTGAACACCATTACGACAAGTTACAGAAGACAGCCACTTGAAGTGACGGTGTTTGCAGACTTGGCATCATACTTTACGTCAATTTTCAGATTTCGGAAAAAAAACTGATCCGTCGTAAGGTCTGGTGTCCAGTCTGCAAACACCAGCACTTCTTCGTGACTATTGGTGTTTGTGGACCCGGCATCACATCTTACGACAGTTCAATTTTTGTCGTGAGATATGATGCCGGGTCTGCAAACACCACGCTCTGACACTGTCACGTCAGATTGCACTATATCCAGTTCCCCGAGAGGACTACAAAGAAAATATTCATTTTTTGGGCCCAAAATCAAGCTCCGCCCCTTTTCCCCATAGAGCGCATTTGCAGGTTCCATATGGCGAACAAGTGCAACCAATCCGTCTCTCCCCAGATGATATTTCGAAGGAAAGAAACCGTCTCGGTGGTCTGAATCGCCACGTCATCCAACTGGAATCCCCAGTCTCCGCCTCCTCCATCCCTCAATTCGTCAACTGTTTTTCGGCGGATCAAACAGTTTTCACGTGTCAAACACGTTCACGAAAAGACGTCTGTATTCTGACACTCACAGATAATCAAAGTATCGAATGTTGCTGCGATAATTCGGTGATCGGACGAATGTTGGCGTTCGCCGTTTCCAAGAATTGCTAGGATCCGAAAAAAATAATTTATTATTTATGTATTTATGGCTCTGCGACGTTTTGAAACTGATAAGTTCCGAAATGTCGCGGAGCACCACCCCCTAAAATGCTCATTTTCTTGTCGAATCATTCCCACGTTTTTTTCCCATTTTTCCATCCTTATTAACTTATTCATTGGTGACAGATAGTATTAATTTGAAAATAATAAAATTTTAACGAAAATGTTGAAAAACATCAGAAAAACACTGCAGAAACCCCGCACGGTAATTTTTTTGTTAGGGTTGTTGTTGGCGACCAAAACCAATAAATTGGCGCCAATGGGTTTTCACGTTTCGGTTTGAAAAACCAACATTTTCTAAATTGGTTTTTGTCGACCAATCTAAGATTCTAAATTGGTTTTGAACGCCAATAACTTGGTTTGAATCATCTACTTTTTGAAAACAGTGAAGAAAAAACTACTGGGTGACGATGAATTTTCAAAACAGTTTTCTACTTTTTAATAATTGTGGCGTGAACTCAAATTGACTAGCTGGATTAAGCTGAGTTGGCGGACTGTATGTTCCGCCTATAGCACTATTACCTGCTGCGAACGTTTTTGTTTCGTGATTTTTGTTCGTTTTATTATGTGTGATGATAAAGAAGATTCTATTATGATTGACGATGCTAAAATAAAGCCACGGAAACGAGATCATTATTGGTTGGATGAGCTAACGGATGCTGGAGAAATTACGGTATTTGCTGAAGCTCATAAGATTTAAGATAAAATTTCAGCCTAAAAAAACCAAAACTAGCAAGTATGACACAGATGGGAGACAAGCAATAACTCAATACAATTATATTAATGGTGCACAATTTGAATATGCAAAATGTAACCATTGCTTTGCTTTACTTGCTCTTCCGGCCGGCGGCCATTGGACGTAAGTATTGTTGCGGTTAAACATTTCACTTCGACAAGAAGAAAATGAGTTACTTTGTTTAGGAGACATCAGAAGAAAGCGTGTCTCAATGGGAAGAATAATATTGATATGAGCTTAGTGAAAAATACAATGCAAGATGCCATTGCTGAATTTTGTGTGAAAAGCGGCTCCAGTTTCCGGATGACTGAATCGAGCGCATTTAGAGATCTGTTGAAGACATGTATGCTGGCTATGAATCAAACTGTAAATGCCGATGCGATCAGTCTTCCATGTCGTCAAACAATCCGAAATCTGGTAGAGACTAAATGTGATCAAAATCTACAACATATAAAGGATATAATAACGCCGCATGTCAAAAATGGCAGTGCTACGCTAAGTTTGGATTTTGGACTTCATATTGTCAACTTCCTTGCCGGGTTCATCTCATTCATAGAGCTAAATGATCAAGGAGTGCCAATTCTGAGAGTGGAACCGTTTTGCTTCCTGCCGATGTACGCAGTAAAAACAGCGGAGAATATTAAAGAAGAACTCGTGAGGGCTGGAGGAGTGTTCGATTTTTCAGAGGACGAAATTTTGGCTTTAAATGTAATAACAGATGGAGCTGCAAATATCAGCTCGATGGGGAAGAGATATTTCAAAAATTGGGCATTGTGTGGATGCCACGCAATTCAGAAAATGAGTGAAAGATTGCTGAATCCAAAGATATCATTGTTGGAAAAATATTCAGAATATGAATTATCAGAACTGCGGAGGTGCTCCACACTATTAGAGAAGTGTTACAAGCTTGCATTACTGGTCAATAAGAAGAAGGTAGGAAAATACGTTGATACCGTGGAAACTCACTTTTTCTAGAGAGAAATCCGTCTTCCAAAATTGCCAGCAGTCTTTATAGAAACTCGGTGGCAGTCTTGTGTCAATTGCGCACGTGATATTTTATTCTTGTTACCTTCTCTCAAACAGAGCAAAGTGGTAGCAATTAGTGAAGCCGCTTTAAACTTGGATGTTTATTTAGAAGATTTGAAGTCAATTGTGGAGGTTCTCGAGAAATTTCAGCCGATGTTAAGCTTTTTCGAAGTATGTTGAGCGTAAAAACTGAAATAGATACCTAATTTAGGAAACCACCGTCAATATTCACTGGTTTTTGCCAAGTGTAGACGAGTTGAATGTGGAATTTGGGGATATTGAATCTCAAACGGATGAGGAGGTAGAATATACAAAACTTTCAAAGATTTATTTCCGTCTTCAGCTTGTTCGTATTCTGAATAAGTCAGGACGGCTTGTCACTTCAAACTACTTAGAACACTGCCTGCCGCGAGCTACATCAGAAAGGGCGCCCTATTGGACAATTTCGTTGTTTTAATTGCCGTTGCCTGAGTATTCAACGTTAGCGTGTTGGCGGTCGTTTGAACTTTACGTGGCGCCAAATATTTTCACATGGCGGGAACACACGCTTGCCTACAAATCGCATATTTTTAGGGAAATCAATTTTTTAAAAATTTTTCCGACAATCGTCCGATAGGGCGCACTTTCTGATGTAGCTCGCGGCAGGAAGTGTTAGAAGAGAAACTCTCGGATCTTCATTTGAAAGCGACGATTTTGGCACCCCACTTCAAACAAATGACCAAAATTTCTCCTGAATTCAAAGACAAAGTAGAACTAGTGATTGAAATCAACTCTTATCGTATAATTTAGGCAGTGGAAGCGTTGAAGAGTGAAATATCAAGATGTTCAGCCAAAACAGTGCCTTCACCTTCAACTGATGAGAAGAAACCGTTATTACAGAGAAAACCGTTGAGGCGAGAATGGAGGCACGGCTGGAATAATTTTTTTCTTGATTCAGGTTTCGTTCTATGTACGACGACTTGACTGCAAATAAACCCGTCGACGAATACGAGGTTTATATGAAAGAAGCAGTTACGGAAAATACACCCGAATGTCCACTCGTTTATTGGATGTCAAAGAGAAATGATTTACCGAAGCTGTCAAAAATCGCCTTCTCTGTGTTTTCAGCTCTTTCATCTGAGAGTGTTTGTGAGAGAGCCTTTTCAGCCGTCAAACGGGTTGTTAAGGATGATCGTCATAGGCTCAAACCTGAATTTATTGAGAAACTGATGCTCAATTATTTCCATTCCAACAACTACAAATAAGAAAGAATTGTAATTACTCGTGATTCTGTTTTTTAACTAATTTTTCAACCCTCAAAGTTAATTGTGTGTCCTATTTTTCATGATATCGTCTGTATGATCATCATTCTGGGAATAAACTGTTATTTGCATAATATCATGTCTAAAAGTAGCAAACATTATTCAATTATTTTTGCAATCGTTTTCTAAACAGAAGTCGATTGAAACTGTTGATTGGTCGCCAAAACCAATTTCTAAATTGGCGTTGGTCGCCAAGACCAATTTAGAAATTGGCGTTGGCCGCCAATGCCAATTTAAAAATTGGCGTTGGCGGCCGTGAAAAACCTTTTTTAACAACCCTATTTTTTGTACGCTCCATCTCACCCAAACTTTTACAAATTTCATATTGCGTCTTTAAATTCTGACAGTATGCCGCTCTTAAGCCGAAGGAGCGCGCACCATGTTTCCAGTGCACTTTTCAGTAATAACTTTCGATCAAATTCTGTCAATAACATATACAACATGATGCAAAGAAAAATTTCTATTCAATTCGATTCAAAAAAAAACTTAGGCCCTGATTTTCAATTTTTCAACTAAATGAGAAAAATACCTACGTATCGCAGAGTCGCTACGCAGTTAACATGCGACCTTACAGTAAGACAGAGCCCGCGAATGAGACCTTTTGAAAACACGTACAAAAAATTCACTGTGAAAACGGCTCCGCAACATTTCGAAACAGTTGAAAATTAGGCTCGAAAATTTCAAATTTTTGACTCGATTTTAATCGATTTTTTGAAAAATTAGAACAAAATAAAATTTCAAACTTTTTTTTTTTGAAAAAAAGAATTTTCAAAATTTTTTTCGGTCATTTTTTTAATGAAAATATTTTTTGTTTTAATTTTCGGAAAAGCGATTAAAATCGAGTCTGAAAATTTGGAAGTTTCGAGACCAATTTTTGACGGTTGTAAAATGTTGCCAAAACATAAATCCTCGCTGTCAATTTTTGGACACTTTAGCCAATGTTCATAGGTTTAGACTGGCAGATGACCACGCTACGGCAAACGGGACAATTGCTTCCGATATAACAGCACTCACCAAATGCGGGTATGTATGGAACAGATTGCGACAGAAATTACGACTGAGATCATGAATACTGACTCAA
>GL380107.1:93803-121303 GCA_000143925.2 Caenorhabditis brenneri
AAAAACATCAAACCATGAGCTGCGAAGGCGGAGCGATCCCCATCAGCCTTCTCAGTTTGGTCATGTGCGATTCTATTCAAAACGTGACGTCTGATTTTCTTCCTGCACGAACTTTCCATCTACTACGCAGCAGTTTCTAAATCTAACATAGCTCTCCTACAGTCATCGGAGAATTATTTTGTAATAACAATTTTAAAAGTTTCCTAATTGCATTGTTGCGACAGTACGTGCAGCGAAAGCCAGAGGACGAAAGGATACAAATCGGTTTTGATCTTTGGTAATCTCAGAGTCAAATGTCCCTTCCCTGGATCTGCAGAGTGAAAATGCAATAACTCTGCTGAAAGAGTCAACAGTGATTTTTCAGTTCGTAGTTTCAAAAGGTGAGATCACACGGGCTCTGTCTTACTGTAGGGTCGCATGCTAACTGCGTGGCGACTCAGCGATACGTAGGCATTTTCTCATTTTGTTGAAAAACTAAAAATCAGGACCTAAGCTTTTTTTGAATCAAATTGAATAGACATTTTCTTCGCATCATGTTGTAATATTGACAGAATTTGATCGAAAGTTATTACTGAAAAGTGCTCTGGAAACATGGTGCGCGCTTCTTTGGCTTAAGCGCGGCTTACTGTCAGATTTTAAAGCCGCAATATGAAATTTGTAAAAGTCCGTGTGAGATGGAGCGTAGAAGCCGAGAAGAAAAATTAAATGTACAAAAAAAGTTACCGTGAGACTGCAAATACCCCGGGAAAAAACCCTGAGAAACCGGAGAAGCCTCGGAAAAAACTCCGGAAAATCAAGAAAAAACAAATACCAATTCCTAAATTTATTGAGAAAAAAAAATTAAAACAGAACAAAAAAAAAGTACAGTAATCCATCAATTCCAAACAATCAATTTGAACTTCTTGGCGCTCCGTACTACGGTAGCCCTTTTACCATCCTGTCTCTCAATATCAAATCCGGTATGGAAGATGGTCTTCACCTTCAAAAACTTCGCTTCAAAAGCTCCGCCCTGACCTGAGGTAAACGGAATTTCTTCCATCAATACCCGTAGCCCCTGGGGTTGACGAGTTCTAGAGGTGATCTCAAGATATCTGAGGCACTTGTTCCTTCCATTGAGCCAATCCCAGATGATGTCGTTGAATTTGGAGTCGCTAAAGCAGCTGGAACTGATCCGGACTTCTTCTGCTTTCCTGCACACTCTTCTGATGTCTTTCGTGTTCAAATGAGATCCATTGCTGATGTCCACAACTTGGACTTTGATTGATTGGAAGAAATTGGAAATTTTATTCGAATATTTGATCACTTTGACAGATTCAAAAATGTCAAAGAGTCCACCAATGGAGTCCAGGTCGAGTACGTTTCCGTCCTTTGAAAACACTCGGACAGTGTTCACATCACGGTCCAACCACCGTCCAACAAACTTCAAAAGGTCGGAATAATTCTCCGGTCTACTATCCTCATTGATTTCGACACTCAGATTAACCAATTGGAGGTGACTGTACACCTTGCTCAAAGTTTTGTGAGCCGTAAACGGCAGAATTGACTGTTTTCCGTTGCTGCCGATGACTTGAATCTTTGGACTTTCTAAGCTATATTTGATACACATCTTCCCATTGAAAAATGGGAAGAAAGTATGAGCGGCACGGAAAGTCTGATAAAGAGAGACCCTGGAAAATATTTTTGAAAAACAGTCAGTGATGGTCGGATGCGCCTTTAAATTCCCTTCAAACCGGTCCAAACCCCATCCCGAAATCTTGATTTTAATCCGAGTTATAGTCAAAATACTCAAAAAATTTATTCTGAGCAATTCCATGAAATTGATCATAACTTGGCTCAAACTCGATATTTTTGAGTTCTGAAAAGTGGAAAATGATCGGGAAATCATTCAGAACAGAGTTCATCTGAATTTGGTATGGTGGCCTAGAACACCAAATTTTGAGAAAGTTAGGCCATCAGTAGAATTTGTGTGGATATTGCTCCAAATGACTTTCTAATCATTTTCTAGTTTTCAGAACTTAAAAATATTGTTTTTGAGCCGAGTTACCCGCAATTTTGTGGAATTGCTCAGAATAAAATTTTCCAGTATTTCGATTATAACTCGGCTCAAAATCAAGATTTCGGGCTGGGTTTTGGACCAATTTGTAGGGAATTTCAAGGCGCATTTGGCAATATGAAATTCAAGTCTCTGTAGGAAAATTTTTTGGTTCATGCTATACATTTGCATCAGCGATTGCAGTGCACGGTGTCCCGTTGTACTGTATTGAAGGAATCTCAACGCGCTGACGCAAAAATGCAGACTAACCAACGAAAAAAAATTTGAAAAAAAAACTTACAAAGCAGACGGGCACATGTTAGCAAAAATCTGCTCTCTTAGCAGATTTGGAAGGGCGAAAAAGTCGAAAAATTCCGAGAAAGTTGAGGTAGACATGGTACCAGTAAAAGACGTGGTAGAAAAAAATATCGTCGATCTTCGAGTAGAATAGTGACTAAGAATGAGTCAGGGAGTAACCTAGAGGCATGGGGTGGGGGACATGGATTAGTGTGGTCCGATGAAACGATAACATTACCTTCCTGAAGGTGAAGGAGCCGTCACACTGACCTGTCAACTATGGCCATTATTAATTTGACATTTGTCAATTTGTTAATCCATGGGGGTGACAGAAAACACTCCTGGGGACCCCAGACCCAGGGTTATGAAGGGTACTGTATCCTTTTTCGGTTGTTTTATACCCAAAACGGGAGAAGAAGAAGGAAAACAAGAGAAAAAGACAAAAAACTTGATAAAACGAAAATCGAATTCAGAAAAAAATTCTAAACGCATTCGCCATGTTGTTTGCAAAGTTTCGTGTCTCGGGTTCGGCCCTGCGCGGTGACAATTTTTTTTTCTTTTTCGAACTCTAAACTAAGTTTACTTTGGATGGGTTCAACAGCAAAAAACCTACTTCTTGGTTTCCAAGTCTACTCCGAAAACAAGAAAATCGGGAAAATCCCGGAAAAACATTAGGAAAATTCCGAGAAAACACTAGGAAAATCCCGGGAAAAAGCTAGGAGGACTTGGAGAAAAATCCTGAGAAAACATTGGAAAAAACACTGGGAAACCAGGGAAAATACTGAGAAAAATTACTGAATGTTTCGGAAAAACACCGGGATAACGCAGAAGAATCCCGGCAAGGATAGATCAAGCGGCGCTCGACCTCACTTTTATCTCCGCGCGAAACAGGATTTGGTGAAAAAACCGAGGAGAGGCAGTACAGGAAAAGCAGAGACGCAGAGACATTTGGAAGAGACGCAGAGAAGCTGTCTCTCTGCTTCTCGCACGCTGCCTTCTTCTAGGAGTTTTTCCTAGTTTTCTTTTTCCGGCGTCACGGGCTCAATTTGCCGCACATTCTTGGGAGGAAGCGATCACGATGTTCAATTTGAAGAAACACAATGGTTATGTATACAAGATTTAGAGAAAAAATAATTATTATGTGTGGTGTAACTTGTAACTTTTGAACCGCGCAATAAGAGAAAACATGTAAAGCATAGAGAAATGGGAAGAACAAAACGATATAAAATTTAGGATTCATCCTCACTGAAAGCAGTTGCGCCCTCTCGCTCCGGCTCCGGCTCCTCCCCCTCCTCGAATTCGACGCCTTCTTGTTCGGCTTTCTTCATTCTCTCCGCCTTTGCCTTCTCCTGTTCTTCGTTTCGAATGCGGCTGAAAATTTTTCATTGAATAGGGCAGAAAAATGAAAATTTGGGCATAGCTTCCGCATCCCCGTGACCAAACGCGCTCCATCGATGATATTTGGTATTGAGAATGAGACTTAGGCATGACAAAGAGTTTATCAAGCCTAAGTCTCTCAATACCAAAAAATCATCAAAAGAGCGCATTTAGCCAATTTAAGAAATATTTGGAGCAGGGGATTTGAAAGAAAAAAAAAATAAATTTTTGGGCATAGCCTCCGCATCCCTGTGACCAAACGCGCTCTATCGACGATACTTGATATTGAGAATGAGACTTAGTTATAAACTCTCTCAACACCAAAAATTATCAATAGAGCGCATTAGGCCAATTTAAAGTAAGTTTGAGCAGGTTTTCTGCCTATGGCAAGGTGCGCCTGGCGCAAAGTGGGTCTCGCCACGAAGGAGGGTATACTGTATATCTTTCTTATTCGTGCCCCTATCCCTTACTATTTCTTCAGCTCAATATCCCGAATATGTTGTTTCGAGTCCAAATCGAGAAGACGCTTCTTGTCCATATTGCATTCACTGTTCGACAGGGCATTCAACATGTTTTCCTAAAGCAATATACAGTATTTTTATCAGTTAATGAAGCAATCGCGCTCCACTGTGAAAATTCGCGATGGAGCGCGTTTTCAACAAAAAACTGACAAAGTTATCCTGGGTGGCCTCGCCGACGTAGAAGAGCTCTTGCTCGACACTCGACCATTTCTTTGCCGTTTTACTCTCACTGCTGTTTTCTTCGACGAAGAAGACGGATTTGACGTCGATTTGCGGGAGATAAACTCCTCTGAAATCGGGTTTATTGTGGGAATTTGGTTTAGGGGCGCAAACCTCATTTTGTAGGCTTTTCCGATGACGGTGGTCACACATTTGGCACACTTTAGGATACTCAGTGGTTGGGTGTCTTCGCTCAGGTAGCTATTCGGCTTCTTCTTTTTCTGAAAATCGGGTTATGAAGGTGAATAATTAAAATTCGAAATCTGAAGCAAGGCCAGACCAAAGATAGGAAAAAAAAAAATGAAAATTTGGGCATAGCTTCCGCATCCCTGTGACCAAAAGCGTTCCATCGACGATATTTGGTATTGAGAGTGATACTTGGTCATAAGCTCTCTCAACACCAAAAAATTATCAATAGAGCGCATTAGGCCAAATTAAAGTTAGTTTGAGCAGGTCTTCTGTCTATGGATATGTGTGCATTGAAGGCGCAACGTGGATCTCGCCACGAAGAAGACCGGCATTTTTTCTTTCTACTGTATTTCTTTCTTTTATATTAATTCGTTTTCAAAAAAAATCCCAAAAGACCAGCTCAAAATTACTCGAAACCTAAATATTATCGATAGAGCGCATTCAGCCAAAATTAGAGTTATTTCAGGAGGAGTTGTTGTGAGTTCGGGTTCCCTGTCTATCCTGCGTGTGTACCTCGTTTTTTCTTTTGTGTCCTCAAAGACCCCCTGACCAAAACTTACACTTTCGACTGTGAAAAATTGCCAAGCCGCCGGATCAAAGGCCATATAATTCGAGTAGACTTTCTTAATATCGCTACTCATACAGAACGTGGTGGAACATCCAACACAATTCAATTTGTACAAAGAATTCGCGAATCTTTCTCTGAGTTCTAGCTGAGCAGTTAGCTCATTTTTTCGTTCTATGGCGATCTTCTTGGCAGCCGCTGCGACATCAATCTCCAACTGTTTCGGACCCGCTTCCTCGATCTTTTTGACACACATTCTCATGAATTTCTCCGAGATCAAAGCGTTGTTCTCATCCTCGTTGACTTTCGTGTTAACGGCCAGAAGGACGGATCGAGAGTTCTTTGCACGAGCACGACCTCTACGCTGCACCAACTGGATAGCCGAGCCCGATGAGCAATTGTACTTGATGATGAGGTTACAGGACGTCACGTCAAGACCTTCCTCCACAACCGAGGTGGCCACAATCACCTTCATCTTTCCGTTATTGAATCGGCTGAGCACTTTCTGTTGCTCCTGTTGACTCTGCTGCACAGCTCCACCCTGATTATTGGTTCCCAACACGAATCCGACCATCTCATCGTAGCCGTCGTCGTCGGGATCTCGGAATTGATCCATAATATGGGATTTGTTCAGGAAGTCACTGATACGTTGAGCGGTGGCTCGCTGCGTGACGAAAATGATGACACGAGAATCGGGAGTGACTTTAAACTGAGTGATGAGGGTGTCCTTGAGTTTCGTGACGATCATCGGCTCATCGCTTTTCGCGTTCGCCTCGAGACCAGAGTATTTTTTAAAGAAGTCGCTGAATTGATCGCCGAGTTTGTGTCCTTTGTCAAGTTCTCGGATCCGGGCTTCCATGAATTCGAATACCAAACGGGCGGGCATCAGGTCGACCATTCCACGTGCTTCCACGTAGAGCTAGAAAAAAGTTAAGTTGGAAAGTAGGGATATCTTTCTTTAGGATCAAAATTTTCTCAGTGATGTCTAGGAGTCTGAAAATTCAGAAAGTAAAAAATAGGCATCCGAGAATAGAGGGAAAAAGGAAAATTTGGGCATAGCTTCCGCATCCCCGTGACCAAACGTGCTCCATCCATGATATTTGGATTTGAGAGGGAAACCAAGGGCTTGTCGAGCCAAAGGTCTCTCAACACCAAAAATTATCAATAGAGCGCATTGAGCCAAGTTTACAGTTAATTGGAAGAGATTTTGGGTTGTATAAATAGGTGGCTCAGAGGCATGGGCCCGTTCAGCCCTAACAGTGATCCCAGGTGATTTTTAGGGGTTATGAAGTACTCTGAACTTGTTTTCGACATGTTCAAGGCTTAAAAACCTCATTTCTGTATCTTGAAGAAAAAACAAAAAAGGTCGACCTCAAGAGGGTTTGAACCCCTGGCTTTCAGATTACTAGCTGACTCTGAAAATCCCACTGAGCCATCGGAAAGAATTTTTCGAAAAAAGATCAAATACACTCGAAGTGAAGTTTTTTGACATTTCAAGGAGTTTTGAGCTCATTTTTGGCATTTTTGAACCTATTGGCTGGCTGTTTTAATTCAAAAGCACAACGTAATCTTGCGTTTACACGAATCGCCAAGACTACGGTACTATCTTCAAGTGAGATCTTTCGAAATTAGATAACCTACCCGAATATATTTCATCCACGTCACCGCAATCGTCTTCTCCGCCGTATTCAACTTCTTCAAGTCTTGATTGATATTCTGAAGATTCGACTCGTAGATCTCGTAGAACTTTGGGCTCAGCTTCTTGAATCTTCGATAGCTATTCGATGGGAAACAGTTGTGACGCAACTTGGAGAGACTCTCCAACTCGTGACACAATTTGATATGGGCGGTTCCGAGATAGGTTTCGATGTAGTTGCGGAGAGCGGTGGCCGTTGGTTGACATACTTCCACAGCTGAAATTGTGGAGTTAAGATAAGGTTTTTTGCCTAAGAAATAGGGCAAAGAGGCGGAGCCTAAACTTACAATCATCGGGTTTTGAGACGTGTTTATTGAGCTCATCAATACTAGCCTGGAGCTTGATCGTGCTCAAATACGGAGCATTAAGCAGTGCCAACATGGTATGAATACTAAACAACATCTGACTCAAATCCTTTTGTGCCGTGGAGCTAACATTCAGAGAAGCGGTGAGACCAATGATTTGGGGTTTGTCGTACTCCCATTCTTGAACGATTTGATTGATGATCACGTATGGATGATTTCCGGTCGCTTTGTGCACTTCGTCGAAAATCATCATTGAGAAGTCGGCGACGTAGAGACGTTCGTTGGCACGCACCGATTGGAGCATGTTACTAAAAAAATTAAAAATAGAGGGAAAAATAAAAAATTTGGGCATAGCTTCCGCATCCCTGTGACCAAACGCGCTTCATCGATGATATTTTGAAATTGAAAGAGACTTAGGCATGATAAAGAGTTTATCAAGCCTGAGTCACTCAACACCAAAAAATCATCAATAGAGATCATTTGGCCAAATTCAGATTTAATGGAAACGACTCTATATGTGGATAGGTGGCTCGGAGGCACAGCTCGGTTTGACGGTGATTTCAGGTTTTCAGATATGCAGAGCACACCGAGATCTACATTTCTATATGTTTATGAGCTCACAATTCCAGAAAAGAACTCAGGAAACCTGGTTGAAGATGTAGAAATGCAGCTTGAAAAATTAGATTTTCTAGTTGGAACTCTATAAGCTACCGGAAAACATGGTTAACCTCGAGACGCAGCGTTACCAAGCCTGAGTAATTCTTACATCAAAATCTGTGGAGTCATCACAACGATATGCGATTCGATGACATCATCCTTCCGTCCTTCACCACTATCACTCTTCTCGGATCCGAAGAATCCATTGACGGTGAACGAACCCCTACAGTACTGTAAGAATCGCTCCTTTTGTTGTGTGACGAGTGGAATTTTCGGGACAAGCATCGCTACTCTTCCAGTTTGTCCGGCGGCTTGTCGCTCGCGAAGGTGATTGAGTGCCGCGTAGATGGCCACTTCTGTCTTACCACAACCTGTCGGTCCCACAATAACACAGTTTTTGCCCTCGAGAGCCGGTTGAACAAGCTCTTCTTGGTAGACACGTAGCACCAGGTTGGTCTCATCGGCGTCTGGGTCTGGAAGGATCAATGATTTTATATTTTTTGAAGGATGGGCTGAAAAGTCGAATGAAGACCTTACACATAGTTCACTTTAAAGGCGCGGGCTCCAGAATTATCTGCAAGGATTTAGGAGGTAGGAAATGGACAAGGTCACATGCAACTGTCCATTACGAGGGCAGCTGCATACGCGAGCGCGACACGCGACGCGTCGGAAAGAACAGAATCTAGACGGGTTTTCCAAAAATATGGCTAACAAAAGCTTAATCCCGGCTTGAAAACGGCTTATTTCCGGCTTGTTCCCGGCTAAAAAACGGCTTATTTCCGGTTAAAAAACGGCTTATTTCCGGGTTAAAAAAGGGCGGAGCGCACGGTTTTGAGGTAAATTAAGCTATCCCTTACTATAAGGTGTTTCATTCTTCTGTGGTCGAATATTCTTGACAATTGTGCTGCCAACACTCTGCTCGTCGACTTTGAGTCCCTTGAATTCCTGAAGGCGTCGACGATTTCGTTCTTTCTGTCGCTCATCCAGCTCCTCTGCGTAGTTCTTGTTCAAAAAATGAAGTGCGGCACGGTTTGTCGGATCGTTTTTCATGGCGTCGAGGAGACAGTAGAACCATTCTTCCTGCTCTTTTTCAGACTTGGCACGGAAACCGGTGATATAGAAGAAGATGACGAGGGTTTTATGAACATTCCACTTATCCGCTCTTCTGATAACCTCCTCTCCCTCCTCCATTTTCAACTCCCAAAGTGGTCCTTCGTCCAACAAATTTCTGACGAGCTCCGTTTGACACAGGTTCTCCGGATCGCTGACCTCCTTCTTCAACACTTCATACTCCTTGCGAACCAGATGATCAGACTCCAAATGTTTCATGATGAGCATTCCACGTGCCGATCCTGCAACTCTGTCCAGACGCTGCATTCCATAGGGATCCCTCTCCAACTCCCCCTCATCGTAGAACTTCTTCTTGTAGGTGTCCGTCGTCATCCAGTCCTTCGGAAGATCTTTCCAATGAGCCGTTCCGTAGACTTGTCGGCTGTCTGGAAGAGAAGCTTTGATTTTTTTCATGTTTTCAGAGTGTTTGGACTCATTTTCAGACAAAAAAGTAGGTGCCATGGGGCACCGGGTTTAGCTACTTGGGTACCTGAGCCTGTGGTATATGAAGCTTTTGGTGCTTGGGAAGCACAAAAATATTCGTTTCCAGCAACAAAAGATCAAGTTTTCATCAAAATTATTGATTTTCAACTAGTTTTCGCCCATTTCTGCTAATTTTCAACACTTTTTCCCAAGAATTTTCCTCCAAGTTTTTCCACCTCACCAGGGGTGCACGGAATGGACTTTTTCGGAATTTTCGGAATGTCGGAATATTCCGACTTTCAAATTTTCGGAATTTCGGAATGTCGGAATATTCCGATTTTTAAATTTTCGGAATTTCGGAATGTCGGAATATTCCGATTTTTAAATTTTCGGAATTTCGGAATGTCGGAATATTCCGACTTTCAAATTTTCGGAATTTCGGAATTTCGGAATAGTAAAAAACGTGATTTTTTAAATGAATTTTTTGAGTTTCCGGGGACATAAAGTACACTTTTTTGAGTCGTCCAGTTTTTTTTCAAGTATACATTCCATTTTCCCATTATTTTTGATGTTTTTGGCAGCCGACAACTAATGCGCCATGTTCCTTCAAATTACAGTACTCGTTCCATTCCGAAATTTTTTGCTCGGAATATTCCGGTCGGAATTTCATTCCGAAATTTTTTGCTCGGAATATTCCGGTCGGAATTTCATTCCGAAAAATCTCGGAATTTTCGGAATTCCGAATTCCGTTCCGCACACCCCTGCACCTCACCATTACATTTTTGTCTCAAAATTAATTCAAACAGCTCAAAAACATCATTGGAATGACCGGCAATAAATTCCATGTGAGAGAATAGGGCAAGCGCCCGATAACACGAAAAAAAGGCAAATACTCACTTGCTAACAGATCTTTTGCTATTTCTTAATTGCTAGAACCTGCTTTTCTGCTATAGTGGATCTCTTGCTATAAAATGCCGCTCAGTTGCTTGTTCTCATTTGCTAAAAAAAATGAATCGTTTACTATGAATTTATCATTTGCTATTCCGTAGTAAATGATAAATCTTAATAGCAACTGAGAATTTTTTGGGTAAAGCATATGAGAAAACGTCAAATAGCAAAAGAGCAAATACTAGCAACTGAGAAATAGCAAAAGATCTGCTAGCACTTGAGTATTGCCAAAAAAACTAACGCTGCCAAATCAGCTTATCAGCGATTCGAAGGCCTTGCTCGTTGAACAGAATTTTATTCAGAAAATATTCGGCGAATCTTCTCCTCTCAACTTTGACTTTGTGATCGTGACGAAGCTTCAAATAGGTCTCCGCGTGTCTTTTGAATTTCGGGTCGACTCTAAATTTATCAAAAAATGAAAATTTTCGTTCGTTTGGCTCTTCTTACTCCGCCTCTTTCAACTTTTTGTATTCAGGATCCTGAGTGAACGGATCCGCTTCCGCGGTGATCTTCTTGACAACTTCCTCGAGTTTCCCCGGTGGAAAACAGTCCCGGAAGAGCGCAAAATCGCCGATATCCTTGTATTTCATGGTGCTCACACAAACATCCAGAACTTTCCATCTAAAAAAAAAACGATTTTCTCAGCAGAAAATTCAAGTTTTTATTACTTTAAAAGTCGAAAATACGCCGGAAAGTATGGCGAGCCGAATGGCAATGACTGACGCGATATATCCTCTTCTTCATAGCAAGAGGGTTCATACATTGTGGAATTACCTGAAAATTTTAAGCTGAAAATGAGAAAAATGGAAGGAATTTAAGAAAAGGTTAAGACTGAGCAAGAAATATAGTGTTTCCCGCTATTATTTTCAACTGAGCGAATAGAATAGGGGTAGGAGAGGGAAGAGAAAATCGGTATGGCCGAGGAAATGAAATCGAGGCGGCCAGAGCAGAAAAATGCATTTTTTGGCTGAAAAGACGATTTTTTAGAGGAATTGAGCAGCAAATAGAATAGAAAATTGGGCAAAATTCAAGCTTTGATCAGCGAAAATCGATAAAGTCAAAAATCGATGCCCACGAATTTTCCTATAAATTTTGTGAGGGAAAAGCTGCGGAAAATGCTGAAAGTTTTCGTTTCAAGCAGCAAAAACAGAGAAGAAAGAAGGAAATATAATTTTGATTTGAGAAAAATCGATAAATCCAAAATCCGATTTGCTCAATATTTCGTACGAGTCAGCAGAAACTGGTGAGAGCCAAGCAGGAGAAAATGCTGATATTTTCAAAATTAGAGCAGCGAAATTGAGGGAAAATATGGGTGAAACAAGTATCTAGCAACGAAAATCCATAAATTTCATTCTGAAAATTCTAGCAGGTTTTTGTGGCTAAAAATCGGAAAAGTGCTGAAATTTCTAAACAAAGAATAGCTCGATTTTTTATTTGATGAAGCAAAAAAAAAACAAAAATCGATGAATTCCCACCGCGGCGCCCGGCAACTCAAAGCTCCTGAAATTTTTTTCTCTATTTTTTCACCTAAATTGGATGGAAAATCCTGTAAAAATAGGTTAAAAGTATCGATTTTCAACGAATAAAATAAAGAAAAGCAAAAAAACAAATAAAACAACAAATTCATTAAAATACCAGAAATTCAACAGAAGAGTGCATAAAAAAGGCAAAAATGAACAAAATTAATTCAACGTCGAAGATTGATCGGCCGCTGCTTTCTTGGCACGCTCTGAAAATGGTTTTATTGATTTATATATTCAAAACGATAACAAACCTTTCTTGACAAAGCGCTGTCTCTCAATCTCATATCTGACGCGTTTTGGAAGACGAGCCCAGTAGTCCGGCTCATATTGCTGGGTGAACGCGTCATCGGAGAGCGGGTCGTTTGGATCCGAGTCCACAAAAATTCTTGGTTGTCTGGGTGGTCTTCCATTGTACGAGGATCTCTCGTTGTGACCGTGACTCATCGAGTGTGTACGAGTCTTTCCCGCTTCCTTTCGATACGACGTATCATCTTTTTTGCGTTGTGGACGTGAATTGCGAGCTTTAATAATCTCTTGCTTGATGTCCGCCGGAAGACTATGCCAGATTTCAGGTGGAATGCTTGAACACGGGCGATCAGTATTCTTGAGATCCGAAATGTACTGTTGGATGTTGTCGTAGTCGCCTTTGGTAAGCTGATGAGACTTGTATTGGGCGTTCGGCGAACCCTCTGAGTATGTGTTTCGGTGATCGCGGGGAAATTGGCCGACCATTCTAAAATTATTGAGACTTGAAGCTTTTAGAAATGGCAGGGCGGCAGGAATTTGAACTTTTCCCTAAAAATTGAACCGAAGACGGATTTTTGCCTGTTTATGGCCTATATTTTGCAATCTAATAGCAGTTTTTGTACAGTTTTACACCTCAAAATCGAAAAAAAAATCCCGAGTTGGCACAAGAAACAAATTTGCCAATAATCAAACTATACGACACATAAATTTCAGTATTTTGGGACTATTTCGAACGGAAATACGACAGGATATTGACAAGAACTCTGAGTTTTGGAAATTTTATGCAGTTTCGCACACTAAAACCGGAAAATTTCCGATTTTCTGCGCCATTCAAAACTGAAACACGGCAGGATTTTGGCAAAAAAGCTCGTATCAAGCCCAAAAGTGATGAAACTGATTTCAAGAATTTTTCAGTTTCAGAGTTATTTTGCATATTTTTGACGAAAAACGGGCACTTTTTGACAACTTCGAACCGTTCCTGGAGGAAATCGGCGGTCGATTCCTAGATGAAAGCGAGGTTTTGCGAGAGAAAATCCATTAAAATATTAGCTCGTTATCAAAAAAATTCGAAGAAAAATATCCAAATAGAACAGTAAACTTGAAAATATATCAAAGGATCACAAAAAACCTTGAAAAAAAAAAAACAAAAAAAAAAGTTGAATCGGAAATTTTTATTAGAAAACAGGAACAACTCGTTAGTCATGACACATGCATCCTTAAAGTTTTTCAATGAATAAAACAGTAAGGGAGAAGAATACTAACGAGAAATGGCGGGGAAAAAAACATAAATGAATAAAACAGTCGAGTCTCGAATCGTTGACATTGTACATGGATGGATGATGGATTATAGCTGAAAAACTTTTTTTTTTCTCAGACCGCGATCCACTGCAACTGTACCTTATTGGAATAGCCCTTCGCCGCGCGCTGTCGATAGATTTCGTTGACGATGACTTCGGGGAGTGGCTCCCACTCTTCCGGCTCGTACCATCCATAGAACACATCGGCGTCGAGCTCTTTCAGTGGCTTGAGAGTATCTGTGTCCGGGGTGGTCTCCGGCTCGACTTTCACTGGAACTTCCTGACTGACGACAGTCTCCACAGTCGCCTCTTTTCCCGGTTCTGGAGTGTCCAACTTTTCGGGATCCTGATTCTCTTCTGGGTCCTCTACCTCCTTTTTGACCTCCGCCATCTGAACGAATTCCCACTTCTGCGCCTCGTCCTCCTTCTCTTCTTTCTCCTTCTCTTCCTTGGCGTCTTCACTATCCTCCTCCTCCACCAAATCAATCACCTCTGGCTCCTCCTCCACCGCTTCAACTGGGGTTTCAGGCTTTTCAGGTTTTTCCGGTTTCTCAACCTGCGGCATCGGACTGGTTTGTGTTTCTTTGGCTTCTTTGACAAGTTTCTCTGCTGCTTTCTCTGACGCAACCTCAGATGTTTTCTTGATCTCGAGCTTCTCCGCTGGCGACTTCTTACGTTTGTCCTTCGACTTCTTGTCAGAAGAAGGCTCTTTTGGCTTCTTGGCGGTCTCCGACGCTGTCAGGGAGACGACTTTCCCCATTAGTTCGTTCAGCAGGCCCTGAAATCATGATAATTTATATGTTGATCTAAAAGATGAACAAACCGTCTTCTGGGGTTCAGTGAAAACGTCTCCGGCCCGAACGTAGTCGATCATATGAGCGTACAGCTCTTTATGACTGATCTTTATGGGAACGTGGTCTGAAAATGGAAAAAATGTCCTTATGGGTTGGCGCAAAATCGAATTTCTAGAAGAAAAGTCACGTAGGCACAATAGGTAAATACTCAGCTGCTATGTATCTCTATTGCTCTTTCTCAACTGCTATGGCTCTAGCAGCTGATACATAACAGAAGGGCCAAATATAGCAGTTGAGGCACTAGCTTTTTTACAACATAGCAGCTGATTACCCCCATAGCAGTTGAGTATCCATCTGCTCAGGTTATAGACGCAGACAAGAGAAAAGTGCGTTCCGATGCGTTTTGTGCATGCGTCTGTCACTTAGCAACCGAACCTGACGTCTCGCAACTGTTAAAATATAGCAAAATGAGCTGATAAAAGACGCAGACACGGGAGATGTGCGTCTCGATGCGTTTTGTGCGTTTCAGTCTTCATCTATAAAGTATATCTTACCGTTAACAAGTGCCACGACAGAAGAGAGATTCGTGCATTTCGGCCACGCCGTCGGCACTTTTGCCAACGG
Source organism: Caenorhabditis brenneri (assembly GCA_000143925.2). Classification (NCBI taxonomy): domain Eukaryota; kingdom Metazoa; phylum Nematoda; class Chromadorea; order Rhabditida; family Rhabditidae; genus Caenorhabditis; species Caenorhabditis brenneri. The sequence goes on from GL380107.1 coordinate 108,628, forward strand.
AATATAGTTCTTCAGGTGATTCTGATGGTTCTCGTCATCAGTCCAAACATCGGCCGATAGCCATGGATAACTCCCAGCAGGGATCGAGTCCTTGAGAATCGGGAATTTATGGGCGAGGAACAGCACGGAGAACCATGGATGTGCCATGTCGGTCCACTTCTCCGCGATCTTCTTACTATCGATTTCCAGCACGTGATTCTCCTTATAACTGTTTACAATATCGAAAACAATGTCTGAAATAAATGAAATTAGGGACGAATTCCAATCATGAAGACTTACTCATAAACGCATACTTCTTCTCAATACACTTCGCATCCGGTACACTGTACTTGGAGAGAGCCAACACAATCAGATCTTCGAAGAACTCTTTGGAAAATGAGAGATCGCTCATCGAGGGCCTCAGAAGTGTCTTCAACGTCTCCACAGCCATCACCTGTGCTGTACCCGCCTCTATGAAACGCATCGCCTGTCGCATCACTCTCTCCGCACTGATCAGGCGTCGGCTTCCATCGCCGACATAAAGGAAACAGACGAGGAGTCCAATGAAGTCTCTTTTCGCGAGACGAATGAAATTCTTCACCTGATAGTACATGCTATTCGTGTCGTCGGTGATCTCACCGGTCTCGTACTCCTGTCCGATTTCAAGGCGCTTTCTGAGAGGCTCTGGAAGAGAGAAAAGCGCGCGAACCAGCTGTTTCCGATCGGCGTCTATCCAGGCGCAGTCTTTGATATGGGTTCCCAGAATTTTGAACAGGATCATATTGATTTCGAAGGCGGGGAAGACCATATAGAAGCATTTGAAAACGGATTGGAGCTGTTCGAGAGTCATCTCAGTGTCTTCTTTTGGACTCGTTTCTCCAAGTGCTGTGTAGAAAATTTTCAAGTACTGAGCGCGCTTCGGCTCGTTTGTATTGACGGAGAACTCCAACGGATTCAGACCGAACATCTTTTCGACGGGAAGCTTCGGATGATCTTCGAACTCCTCCATCAAACGTATCGCCTCGTCCTGATCGATCGAATGAATGATTCGGGTGATCGTTTGAATTCCGGCTAATTTCACGCGAATATCTGTGACCTTTGACATCTTCTCCAGCTGTACATAGATCAATTTGAGCTGCTTCGAAGAGGTGAATAGGGTTGGAGCGTAGAGAGCAGTGGATGGGAACTCGCCGAAGCCGTCTTCAGTGAAACTTTGCTCCAGCATCCGGTCAACCTCCTCTTCAGTGATTTCGAAGCCCAACTCTTGTCGTCCATGAATCGTCGCCATACAGTCAGAGATGTTGTTATCCGCCAAGGTTTTCGAGTCGTAAGCCTCCAACGCCGGTACAACTTCCTCGTAGATCGTTTTGAATTCCGTCCAAAATCGGGTCTCCTGTCCTTCTTCGGTGAGCATTTTCGTGATCGGCTCCTTCACCTCGTCCATGATTGCTTTGATGGTTTTCAGCTCGAGCATCGGATCGAGCTCGTTGCCCCAAACCGCGGAAATTGGCTGATTGGTGAACTTTCCACTCTTGTACTCGTATCCACGTTCGGCGCAAGCCAAGCGCAGGCAGAACTTGATTTTGGTGAGGACTTCCTGGAAAATATTTAGTTAGGCGCTAGCTTTCTTCAAAATCAGAATTGTAGACTTAAAAGCATTTCAAAATGTAGATCCCAGTGATGTCTAGAAGCCTTGAAATTCAGAATTTCACAATAGGAAAGACCGAACCGAAAATAGAAAGAAAAATGAAAATTTGGGAATAGCTTCCGCATCTCTGTGGCCAAACGCATTCCATCAATGATATTTGGAATTGAGAAAGAGCTTATCAAGGTCTCTCAACACCAAAGTATCTAGATTGAAGCGCATTTAGATAAAATTAGAGTTAGTAAAGCGGCTCAGGGGCACCGATAGAACAACCTGAATTCAGAGACACTGGCGTTAATTCGTGGGTAGATACTCAACTGCTATGTATCTCTACGGCTATTTCTTAACTGGTAGGGGGGTGATCAACTGCTATAGCCTATGAATCAACTGCAGCATCCATAGCAGTTGAGACAATAGCCATAGCAGTTGAGATATCAAAAGTGGCTAAAATAGCAGCTGATCCAGAGAAGAAGAGCCAGATAAAGCAGTTAATACAATAGCTGTTGCAGTTGAGAATAGCTATAGCACTTGAGACACTAGCAGTTACAACATAGCAGTTGATTTCCCCATAGTAACTAAGAAATAGCAGTAGAGATACATAGCAGTTGAATTTTTGCCGCTCAGAGGCGCCGATAGAACAACCCGAATTCAGAGGCACTGGCGCAAATTTGTGGGCTCAGACACTATAGCCTGGCCCGTGCAGCCCAAGTTGATAGGTCGATCATTCCAAATTTTCCATACGAACTCATTGAGATCTACATTTCAAAAGATTTTGCACTAAAAAGTACCGAGAGGAACAGACGAATCTCTTCAAATGTCGCTTTGAAGTTCTCATTCTGGAAGGGACACGGATTACTGAATCCTTCCTTTTTCATCCTCTCAAAAATCGCCGAAACTCCTTCAGGGTCGAAAACTTTAACATTTTCCTCGGGATCGATTTTGGAGCTTGGGCCGATTCCTGAAGCCCAAAAATTATTTGAAATGCCACGTAGAAATTCAAACCTGCAACGAATCTAAACTCAGGATCGATGACCCGAAGAAAGACTGCGAATTTGTACTTGTAAGACTTAATGAAGATTGCTTGCTTGATATTAACCTCTTCGTCCTAAAAATTAATTTTAGAATTGCATCATTTTCACACTAAAGTAACCGTTTTCTCCCAAGTGTAATCCGTGAAGACCTCCGGCTCCTCGGCTTGTACGGTGGTGTCAGTTTGCGATGAATCTTTACGCTTGCGACCGTTATCTTCTTCGGTTTGGGAGCCCGATTCTTCCTCCAACTCTTCCTTTTTGTGCTCTTCCTCGTCCTTCTTCTGCTCATCCTCAACCTTTTCTTCCGAATCCTCCACCACCTTTTCTACCGGTTCCACAGCCTCCAATTCTTCCACTTTTTCCTCAGTTTCACCCTCTTTATTCTCTTTTTCTTCTTGTTTTGGCTCCTCCTCCACGACAATCTTCGGCTCCTCGTCCTTCACCTCCTCAGCTGGTTTTTCCGGCTCCTCCGGACATTTTTTGTCAACAACCACAGCAGCTGATTCCTCCTCTAACTTTTCCGGGGTCACGAGCGGCGCAGTCGTTTCATCCACTTTATCCACTACTGTCTCCACTGGATCAGCAGCGACAACAACCGGTTCTTCGTGGATCTCATTGGCTCTGAAATTGTTATCATTTTTATGTTTTTTCCCCATTTTTCATCATACTTTTCGGTAGAAACCGGCGGATTGGACACCATTTCGAGCGTCGTCGGCACACTTTCAGATGGCTCCTTTGTGATCGGCGACGGTGGTTCAGATCTCCTGGCGTGTTGTGCCTTGTTCGCTTGCGTTTTCTTCTTTTGATGCTTCTTGTTGTTACCCATCAAAAATTGAAAAATGATCGATAATCGCTGCTTTTTACAGAAGTCAAACTGAGCAATACGAAATTCTTCGAGAAAAAATTCGAAATGAATGTTTTGGCGCGGGTACGGTAGATCTAAAGGCGCATGAGTAGCTAGAATTTGGTCTTGAACGGATATTTACATTTGCAAGTCAACTACAGTTTTTTAATTCTTTTTTTAATAGTTTTTGTGTGTTTCTGATCAATTGAGTATGTTCTTCATTGTTTTTATTGTTTCTTCGTGTTTTGTTCACTTTGTGTTTCACATTTTACACCTTTATTTATGAGACAAACAACAAAAACCCTATGAAATAATAGACGCAGACATAGGACGTCAGTAGAGCATGTTTGCATTACAACCGAATTCTCGAGAATTTCACTTTTTATTCAATAACTTTTGCTTTTTTCTTCGAATCAAACTTTAAATTTTCAGTTTCCACACAAGATGGAAGATCAAGGAGCATCGACAATCCCACAGCAATCTCAGGTGAGCATCTTCCAGCGAAAATTCAGTGGAAAAATGGCAAAAATTGCAGGATGCACAAAACAAAGCACGGCAACAAGCTGAAAACCAGGAAAGTGCCAAGAACAACATGATTTCTCAGGTAATTCGAGGAAAAAGTCGATTTTCAATGATAAAAAAAATTTTTTTTGTTCAGATTTTGGATCAGGCAGCCATGCAACGGTTGAGCAATCTCGCCGTGGCGAAGCCCGAGAAGGCTCAAATGGTGGAAGCCGCTTTGATTAATATGGCCAGGTACATACAGATTTTTGGGTTTTTTTTCCAAAATATTGATTTTTTACAGAAGAGGACAGCTCTCCGGAAAAATGTCCGACGACGGGCTGAAGGCGTTGATGGAGCGCGTGTCGGCGCAGACCCAGAAGACCACGGCGGTGAAGTTCGATCGTCGACGCAACGAGTTGGATTCCGATGAGGAGCTCGATCTTTAATTCTTGCTTTGCTATTTTCAGTATATACATATATTTTCGCTTCCGCACTGCTCAAAATGAATTTTTTTCAACATTTTCTTTTTGGAAAATTGCGCTTCAGCGAGAGGGAGGGAATTGTAAAAATTCCGAGAATTCTGTGACTTTAAAACATTCACGAAAACACGAAAACACTGATAAAGTATGTCAAATGGGAGGAACTGGTTTCATTCGGCGGCTTTTGATCATTAGTTTCCGCCTTGATATGGTCAGTTTTCTTGAATTTTTGTCTTATTTTTCAAACTTTTTCGCTGAAAAAACTATTTCAAGACCTCTGAAATCACTTTTTACCCGATGACGTTCCGCTGGAAAAATTGTTTTCGTGGCTGAAATTTTTAAAATGACATTTTTGACATTTGCCTTGAAAAAATGCAATAAAAGCCACGTTGTTTTCATGAAAAAAAGTTTTCAGAATTTTTTTATAGCCGACAGAAAAATTAGATCCAATCATGGATTATTCATTGTTTTTTGTAGCGAGAGCGAACACTCATAAAAACCAGCGGGAGGAGGAAAAAACAATTGAATTATATTTGTTTTTTTCAGCACCTTTCTGTTATTCTGTGCTTTTTGAATTCAATTTTGTGCGTCAGGCTAGGCGAGGACGCACTGCGAGCCGCCACGCAGCTATTTTTTGGCGGAAATTCGAAAATTTTGATTTTCAACTGTAAATTCAGTCAAAAACCTCTCACTTTACTTAGAATTTCAAATCATTGCGTCTAAAATCAATGTGCACGCAACAGCGAGCCGCGTCACGGATTTTTGTTGGCGGCAATTCGAATTTTGAAGAGAAAACTTCTAATTTCGGACATTTTTCGTCGACAAAAGTATTATGAAAATTATTGTAGAAGCAAGTGCTGGTCGAGAATCCGACAACTTGACGGCCCCGATATCTCACCACGAAAACTACCGTGACCTTTAATTTCATCAATTTCGATCGATTTTTAGCGATTTGTCTAGCTCTTCCTCAAAAAAAATTGATTATCGTTGAAATCGATTAAAATAGATGAAACTCGATAAATAAATAAACATTTTAGAAATTTGTTACGGTAGCAATTAAATTTATACGGTAGTTCTCGTGGTGAGATATCGGGGCCGTCAAATTGTCGGATCTTCGGCCAGCACTTGCTTTTACACCGATTGCCAGAATAACATATTTTTCTATTCAAAAATTTCTGAACTCAAAAAACTTTTTGCTTCATTTCGAAAAAAAAAACGAATTTTGTCTGCAATTTGTCGGGACGGTGTTCACAGACTCAACACCATATATTACGACGGTACAGTTTTTTAGCAAGCTCAAAAACTAAATTGTCGTAAAATACGCTGCCATGTCCGCAAGCATCGTCACGTCAGATTACAGACCCCTCTCTCTAAATGGGACCCATTCACCTGTTCCGTTCTTTCTCCATTCCCTTCTTCCCGCCAACTTCATCTCTTCCACTTAGTGAAGAAGTTCACCACTTCGTCACCTCCATCACCGGCGGATGACGTACTTTTCCGTTTTAATTTTATCCGAAATAAACAAAATCCGTTTAATTTTTTTTTCAAAGTGGCTAGTGCCACGTCACAACGGGTGTAGACACTACTTGAACCCCATCTGGAGAGGATAATTGAGTTAACTGGTGGACACCCCGGGGATACTTCCTAGTTCAGTTGTTGACATGGGGTGTCCATTTTAATGGTCATTATATGAAACTGATGACGACACAGAATGGTCATTAGTATGTATGAAACAGGTGTTTTTCTGTTTTTTGTCGAGTTGAGATTTTCTGAAAGCGCTGAAAAAACACGTTTTTTGTTAGAACTTTTCAGACTTCGCGAGAATCTAATTTTCCAGAAAATTGATTCAATTGTCTGTCAAGTTGTCTGGAATTCTTTGATCTAAAATTTTAGCTAAAAATCACATTGTGAGAAATTGTGAAAATGCGCTCTATTGAGAAAAGAGAGGACGGTCAAAGAATTTTCAAAAAGTTTGAAAACCCCTCTGAAAACAATGAAATTATCACAATTTTATCGGCAAATATTTGAATTTTTGCGTCTCCGTCACTTTTCTCCATAGAGCGAATTTGCTTTTCTCACCATCAATTAATTTTTGGGGAATAGAATTTTGGGGAAAAGTTAATAATTAATTATTAACTTTTCCCCAAAATTCTAAAAATATCGAACTTTTCTGAAAATAACGTAATTCTTACGTGTTTTTCGCGCAAAAAACCAAATTTTTTGAATTTTCGCGTCTCTTCTTAATAGAGCGCATTTGCATTTCTCAACGCCAATTATTGCTTTTCCCCCAAAATCTAGAAAAATATCCAGCTTTTCTGAAAATGACGAAGTTTTAACATGTTTTTCGCGCAAAAATACAAAATTTTTTAATTTTTTGCGTCCCTTCTCAATAGAGCGCATATGCATTTTTTCCGGTTGATCAGATTTTTTTTTCAGTTTTTTGTTTGTTTTTCTTTAATTTTTCATTTCAAAAATCCAATTTTCTGATTATCTTATTTTTTGAATCTTTCCTTCCTGACTCATCTGAAAAATAGACAAAAAAATCTGAAAATCTGGAAAAACAAGACTACATTTCTTCGCTTAATTTTTTTTGTGCGAATATTCTTCGCACACACTAATTCATTGAGTGCTTGTCCCTCTCCCCATCCGGTCCCAGTTCCTTTTTTTGCATTTTTTTTATTTATCGAGTAAAAATGAATGACGAAAATGTGTTCACTGGTTAATAATGAGCAATTTCGTTATCTAATTGTTTTTGTCTATCAGTTTAGTTTATCACTTCCTGTCAACCAGAACACAGAATACAATGAGCTTGAGGTCAGGAAAAGAGGGTAGATACTCAACTGCTACGGTCGTGATCAACTGCTATAGCCATAGCAGTTGATCCATAGTATAAGAGCCAAGTGTAGCAGTTGAGACACTAGCAGTTACAACATAGCAGTTGATCACCCCCATAGCAGTTGAGAAATAGCAGTAGAGATAGATTGCAGTCGAGTATTTGCCGGTAAAACATAGCATGTGTTTCGGAGCTCTATATCTCGGCTCTCGACAAAGTTACAAAAAAGTGGTCGACTGATAAAATGTGTAAAATTTTACGGTGAATATTTCAACAGTTAACACTTTTTTGTTATCTTCACTCCTAAGCAAGATAACAGCCTCAACGCAAAAGACTGACTCCGACTCCCTTGTAAAGAAAGAAAATTGACTGAAATTTTTTCCAGAGGCTCACATCGACTTAGATAATTTTTCCAAAAATTTTCAGAATCAAACAGCAATTTTCAGTGGAGTTATAGTGGTAAAAAACATTTTTCACTGGTTTTCAGCCGTAGCTTGGCTGAAAATTGTCAGGGGAGTCTGGAAATTTTTGGGGTGCCTCACTAAAATGGTATAAACGTTTGGAAGAATTTCCAGACATTTCTAAAATTGGTTGTTTGTGCATCGACCCCGGGAAGTGCACCTTAAAGGCGCATAGGCTTCTTTTTTTTTCTTATTTTTAAATATGAAGGTCTCCATAGTGGTCTGACAATTAGTATGATGGCAATCAGTGTAAAAGCAAGTGCTGGCCGAAGATCCGACAACTTGACGGCTGCGATATCTCACCACGAAAACTACCGTATGAATTTAATTGCTACCGTAAGAAATTTCGAAAATGTTCATTTATTTATCGAGTTTCGTCAATTTTCATCGATTTTCAACGAATACTTATTCATTTTTTCTGAGAAAAAGCTAGAAAAATAACTAAAAATCTATTGAAATTGATGAAATTCGATAAATCTTACAGGAGCATTAAAATTTATACGGTAGTTTTCGTGGCGAGATATTGGGGCCGTCAATTTGTCGGATCTTCGGCCAGCACTTTCTTTTACATTCATTGCCATAATAGCTTTCTCCAGCCGATCTCTAACCTTAGGTAACATGAAAAAATCACAGTAATCTCTTCAATCGTGGTGAGACCTTCCATGCGCCTTTAAGCTCCCAAATTTTTCATTAATTTCTCCAGATTTCATTGGGGTCTGGGAGATCAAAAAGTTAGATTTTTCCATTTTCGTTTTTCATCATGTTTCGTACATTTTGTTTATCTTTTTGCTCTATTTTTGTACATCGTCCCTTTTGCTCCATTTTTCCTGAAAATAAGAATGAATCACATGACCGGGACGAAAAGGACGAAAAGCATGGAAAACGACGAATTTGGGTTATGTAAACAGGGAAAAACTTTCCCCTGTGTCTGATGATTAAAGGAGCAGCACCCGCGTGGGCTCCTCTTCAAAATTGAAAAAAATGATGATGATGAAACTTGCTTTAGGCTATTTTTGGAAAGTTCATTAGGTTCGGCGTCGTGGAGTACTTTGACTTAAATATGTATTGGTTTTTTTGGGAGGGGGGACTGGGTCCTGTCTGGGTCAGTTTTTTTTTCTGCAAAATGAATACTTTTGATCTTAGAATAGGCCATAGATGCAAATGCGCTCTACTGAACCAAGCCGATTTTTTTTCAAAAAATTAGAAAAACAAATTTCATTTAGATTTCTAAAATGGATTGTCATGTATTCCGAGCATTTGGAGCGAAATTTCAGATTTTCTGCAAACACCGCCACGGCAGTTTACAGAAATATCGTATTAGATTACTGTAGCTCTGAACGCTTCAATTGTTTTTCTGCAATCTGACGTGAGGGTGTTTACAGTCTTTCCGTGATATTTTCCGACAATACATGCCCTGTCGTAATATACAGTGTTGAGTCCGCAAACACCAAAACTGGCGTCAAATCGCAGACTCAATTTGGATTTTTTGTCTGCAATTTGATGTGACGGTGTCGTTTGACGTGTTTGCGGACTTTTCGCAAAATAACTGTATTGTCGTAAGATATAGTGTTGAGTCCGCAAACACCGTCACGTCAGATTACACAAACTGAAGCTAGAGCCCCTAAATTTCCGGACCGGAATTTCTGGTCCATACCCAGAATTCTAATTAACTAGTTCTCGTTAATCCCGGAAGTGACTTTGGAAGTTTTTTGTTTAGCTAGACCCCGAAGAGGAAATAGATAATAAATGCCACTTCCCATAGGAAGGATTTCCTGATAACAAGTTTTTTTGTTCTCGGAATTTCCTGTGATAGCTCCAGGGAAATCAGCGGAAAGTTTTATGGCAAAAGTCTGCAATCTGACGTGACGGTGTTTGCGGACTCAACACCATAATTTACGACAATACTGTTTTTGTCGTAACGCCTGAAGTCTGCAAACACCACAGCCGAAACCGTCACGTCAAAATGCAGACAGGAGCAAAATTGAATTGACGTTTCCCTGTTCAAACTCCAAGCCGATTATGTAAGCTGTCATTGTTTTTGTTTATTATTCGAAATCTTTGATTTTTCTCAGTTTTGAAACCTGATTATCCCTCCCATAAGCTCATTGACCCCCCTTGACTAAGAATTTGATGCCTGATCACATAAAAAATTCCATTTCAACTCTTTTTTTTTCTGCGGAGGAACTTGCTCCTTGAAGGTAGTTCCCGGTTTTATTGGAGCGTAAACTCAATCTATGATCAGTCCGCGGAACCGATTTTAGGTTTTTTGAGAGTAAGAACTCCCCCTCAATAGGAAATCCAATCAACCACTTGAGACCCCTCTTTTTTGTGATCATTTTGAGAACGGGCACGGGGGTTTACCTTAAAGGCGCATAGAGTTTTTTTTGAGGAGGTCCCGACTCCAAAAAAAAGATCGAAAAAACTTTTTTTCTTCTTCGAATTTTTCAGGGCAAAAAAAAAAAACGAAAAATGATTTTTCGGATTTTTCGTAAATTTCGAATTTTTTTACACGGTGAATTTTTTTCGTACGCGTTTTCAAAAGGTTTCGGGCTCTGTCTTACTGTAGGGTCGCGTGCTAACTGCGTGGCGACTCAGCGATACGTAGGTATTTTTCTCATTTTGTTGAAAAATTAAAAATCAGGGCCTAAGCTTTTTTGAATCAAATTGAATAGAAATTTTTCTTCGCATCATGTTGAATATAATATTGTCAGAATTTGATCGAAATTTATTACTGAAAAGTGCTCTGGAAACATGGTGCGCGCTCCTTCGGCTTAAGCGCGGCTTACTATCAGAATTTAAAGACGCAATATGAAATTTGCAAAAGTCCGTGTGAGATGGAGCGTAGAAACCCGTTTTTTCGAAATTTTTTCGGTTTTTTTCCTGTTTTTTTCGCCGAAAAGTTTTTTCGGAAAATGACCGAAAAAACCGAGAAAAAAAAAGTTTTTTCCGAAAATTTTTCGCACAGCCCTGGTCCCTATGCTGCGCCTTTAAGGTTTACACCCCCTCCCCTCCGCAGTTCCCAAAGTTCAACACATTTCAATTCATAATTTCTGATTAGCTCTTCATCATCATCTCCCTCCTCTCTTCTACACTTTCTTCACACCCTTTTATATCCTGGTCCCAGGATAAAATGGGGGAGCGGAAATAAATTAAAAGTGTGTGTGTTTGTAGATCCCCTTTCTCATGTTGGTCATCATCGAATAAAATGTTTGTGTGTGTTTGGAGAAAGAAACGAATTAAAATTGAAACACTCTGTGGTCCTTTTCCATCATTCGCCTACGGGGGGAGGGAATAGATGAGCAACACCCCAGATGAACATTAGCGGAATGGGATTGGATTTGTTCGAAACTGGTTGATTTCGACGTTTTTTGTGCGATTTTTCAGCGAAAACCGGTTGTGATTTTTCGAAATAAAAACAAGTTTAAAGGCGCAGCTGAAAATGTACAAGCAAGGGTACGGTGCTATTTTTTTTAATTTCCAGCGGCCGCCGGAAAATAATGAAAAATGCCAAAAAAAAAAACTCTGAACAATTATTTTTTAGTTGAATTTTGAGAAACTTAACTCTGTTCCAGTCTTAAAATCGTTTTTTATTGAACAAATTCCGCTAATTTTCGGAAAAATTAAAAATCAAGTTTAAAGGCGCATGCGCAAATTTTTTCGCAGGGGTCCTGTAGCGCGCGGATTTTTTTTGGAATTCGACGTCGCAAGCGCTGCGAAATGCAGAAAAGACGCTGAAAACTCGGTTTTAGTCCAAAAATAGCGATTAACAATGATTAGTTGCTTTTTTTACCATAAAAAAAAAATAATTTAAAGACGTAAGCCCAAATTTCTTTTCGAGGCTCCCGCGCCGCGCAGTAGTAATTTTTTGAATCAGCGCGTAAAAATGATTCCCGTTTTACAACTTTTCATACAAAAAAAAAAAACTCATCCCGCTCAAGTGTTTTCGCTGCTTGACCCCCGGCCTGCAAGCAATTTTCCCCACCCCGAACAACAAAAATCATAAAAATAACTTCCCCTCATAAGGCCTCACCCACCATTTTGTACTAAACTTTTTTTTATATTTTGGTGTCAGAAAAGGCTCTATTTTCGTTCCTCTGTCATGTTTGTTACGTAGAAGTATTATTTCTGAATTGAACAGGTGATAATTCCCTTATGGGCACCCCCCTCCGGGACCCGCCTTACTCACATTTTTCATTCAATTTTTCTCTCTATATCTTCACTTATTTTTTTGAGTATGTGTGCTCGCATTAGTCTCTAGTTGAATAACTTTTGAACTCAACTTTTTTCTCCCCGGCTACTCGATTATTCTATTTCCGGACCCCGGACCCCGGAATAAAAAGTTTTTGTCGAAGAGCAGTTTATATTGAAAACAATAGGGAGAGAGGGAAGAGCTTAAACACCATAGGAATATTATACTAGACTCTTTGTATAATGAGTAAAAGTTCGAAATTCCGGGTCCCAGGGGGCCCGGGGCGGGGCTTCGTTATGATGTATAGTTGTAATTAAGAGGATGATAGTCAGAATGAGCACGTGCTTTGAGTTTAAATCAGTTCTTGATCGGGCCCAAATCAGAGGCAAATACTCAACTGCTATGATGGTGATCAACTGCTATATTTGGCTCTTCTGCTATAGCCATAGCAGTTGATCCATAGCAGAAAAGCCAAAAATAGCAGTAGCAGTTAGACACTAGCAGTTACAACATAGCAGTTGATCACCCCCATAACAGTTGAGTATCTACCCAATTCAGACCTGCCAATTTTTCAAGTCTGACAGGCCTTCTTCCAAATTTTTTGGTCAATCCAAAATTTGAGGTTGTAGATCAAAAAATCTGCTATCGATTGGTATAAATATCATAAAGAGTTCGAGTAGAAAATCCGAGTGAAAATGGTCGAAATCTCGA
>GL380107.1:126303-141083 GCA_000143925.2 Caenorhabditis brenneri
ATTTAAATTTCAGCCAAGTTTAATGATTCGTGTCTGGGTAACGCCTCCTCCCCACCCCCCCGCTCTATTTCCAAAACGCGCAGTTTCCTGTATGCCCTCCTCCCCCTTACAGTTATTGCCCGCCGCGGTCTAGCGGCTAACGCTCTAGTTTTCAAAATATCACCCGCGGGTTCGACCCCCACCGGGGCAAATCTTTTTTTCTTTTTCCTACAATATAGCCACGACTTCTCTCTTTCATTTTTAGACCCCTAGTTCATCGTATCGCACATTTCCACTTCACTGAACCATTTCGTATTTACTAATAAGGGGTGATATCTGCATGAATGGGACGGGGGGAGGAGGAGGAGGAGTACGACTATTGACCACTAAGGAATTTAGATTCTGAAATGAATTGTTTCACCTGTTAGAGAAGTGTAATCAAAGATCTTAGCTTGGTTTTTTGATCTACCGTAAAATTAAAAAAAAATTAGTGGGAATTTAGGAAGTCGGAAATTGACTGGAAAAAAATTCCGAAAAAAAAATTTTGCTCCGCCCCAAAATTCCTGGCATTTTAAGCCTAAAGGTCGTCTGTCCAAACCCAAAAAAAAATTTTTTCAAATTCACCTGTCCCTCAGTAATTTTTTTTCCAGTTTTTTCCATAACCAAAGATCTGGTCATTTTCGATCCCACATAAATTGCTCTAATGAGCTCTACCCCCAGTTTTCCTTCGGGTGGCATGAATGAAAAATACGTCATCTTGGCAAAATTTGTAGTGTGTATTCAGTTACCAAAAGGTAAATATGACTCAAGTATTTTGTTTTTTTTTTTCATCCGGGTTACTACCTTAAAGGCGCACGGTGTTTTTTTAAAATATTTTTCATGCTGCGCCTTTAAATTGTTACATCAAATTTTGAACTCCTGACTTGTGTTAGACTTCCAAGACTTCCCCAAATTTTCGGATTAACATTTTCTTCCAATTTCCAAAATCCTTAATCTCAAAAAGAAACCTTCTAATTTTTTTTCGAAAAACTATGATTTCATGTATATACATCTCGACCACCCCGTTTCTAGGCCCCTGTCCTCCAGGTTTCTATGCAAAAACCCATTTGAAACTTGTCAAAAACTATACTAGTTCTCACACGTCATATTGCCAACTCGTTCCGATCCCCCGAAGAGAAAAGTGGGCGGAGCCAGGACGCCCCATATAAGCCGACTTCATTCGGGGAAAAGGGACACCTTTCTTTCCTCCTCCCCCTTTCTTTCTCGTTCTCCGCACGCTTTTAAAGCCCAGCCGGCGCCTTCTCTGATCTTGGACGTGTGGCGCAGTGGCAAAGCGCTTGATTTCCAGGAGGAAGGCCGGGGTTCGAATCCACCGGAGGTCAAATTCTTTTTTATTTTTTTTGTGTGTGTTCTAGAATGACGTGCGCTTATTTGTATCCCTTTTGGAGGCCCCTTGGAGGCCCCCGGGACCAATTTCAGACCAACGTCAGCAGTACAATACTAGGCTAGGCGGCCACGTCACCTAAGTGATCTTAGGAACAAAACGCATCCATTTCGTAATCACATCTCAAGTGCGGAATAAATTCAGAAACTTCTAGGGCTTCCTCTCATGTTGCATCAGCCTGATAAAATGGAAGGCCACGCCCACTAGGGGAAGGAGGAGGTGGGAGGTGGGAGGGTAGGGGTTCATCATTTTATTGTTTCTGTAGGTGGGGGGAATGGCGTGTTTTGGTTGAGCTTGAGTAGGAGGGGAGGTAGGTGTGAGGCTAAGCTTGAGGTAGGCATAGGCTGAGAAAAGGCCTAAGGTAAGCATTGGCCTGGGCCTAAGACAAAGGTCAGTTTAGACCTGAGCCTAATCCTGCGGTCAGCCTAGACCTGTGCCTAAGCCTAAGGTCAGCCTAAACCTCAGCCTAAGCCTAAGGCCAGCCCAGACCTGAGCCTACGCCTTCAAAATTCAGTCCCATCAATTTTCTTTTCTTCAAAAATTTTTCTTCAACTTTTCCAATTTCCGTCTTCTTCCTCACTTCTCAATTTCCTCATTTTTTCTTTTCTTCATTTTACCCGGAACCAAATTTTCCTACCCCCCAACCCAATAGCAATAAATTTCCAGGTAACAAAAGCGACATGAGTCAGAAGCTTCTTCCAATATCTCCACTCCAACTGCTTCTCTTGCAGGTTAGCCAGGAAAGATTTATTGTCATGTTTACAATGCAAAAATGTTTCAGTGCCTTCTCATCGGCTACGTCATGGCCTATCCCTATCTGATCGTTCCCTCTTCGCCTTCCGGGTAAGTTGGGGAGGTGTAAAAATGATTTGGGGCTAGGTGGGGGTTGAACCTGGGTGTGAAAATTGGAAAAGGGGAGTGGTAGCCACCAAGCCACGGGGGCAGAGTAAAAGAAGAGGAAAAGGGCGCATATCTGAATCTCGCTCTTAGCTTGCGGCGCCGTCAGGTAGTACTGCATGTTCAGAGCAGTATATCTCGATTCCCATTAAAGCTATAAAAAAGTTTTCAACTAATGAAATGTTTAGAATGTTTTGCCTAACATTTTTTCAGTTGACTATTTTTTGATAGCTCTTAAGGCAATTGAGATATACTGCTTCAAACAGAATGTCCCTGGATTTCAAGATTTACTGTATTTTCAAAGCAGTATATCTCGATTCCCATTAAAGCTATCAAAAAGCGATTAACTAGTAAAATGTTCAAAATGTTTTGTTTAACATTTCTTCAGTTGACTACTTTTTGATAGCTGTGAAGCCAACCGAGATATAGAGCGCTAAACATATGGTAATCCCTGTAGTGCTCAGTACTTAATGTTCCAAGCATCATATCTCGATTTCCATCAAAGCTATCAAGAAGTGGTCAACTAGTAAAATGTTCAAAATTAAATTTCACACATTTCTTTAGTTAAAAATTTTTTGATAACTATGAAGACAACTGAGATATACAGCTTTGAACAAACAGTGCCTAAATTATAGGGTACACCGTGTCGTATTGGTGTCCAAACCGCACAAGTATTTCAGTTTCCCTCTTAAACCAAAAAAAGTAACTAATCCATTTTCAGTGACTCTCGACGCCTCGTGAAACGCGCGTTCGATCGTTTCGACAACTCGGGTGTCTTCTCATTCGGCGCCAAACGATTCGACCGATACGACGACGAGAATCCCTACGGATACGTCTACGATTCGCACATCTTCAAACGATCCGCCGATCCGTATCGATTCATGACGGTGCCAACGAAGAAGGCGTTCGATCGAATGGACACCAACGACTTTTTCGGTGCCAAGCGGAAACGCTCGTTTGACAGGATGGGCGGAACAGAGTTCGGACTGATGAAGAGAAGTGGTGGCACGGAGAATAGAGGTGAGGGGTAGTTTTTTTTTGTGTAGCGACTCGCGGGTTCGAACCTCTGAAGCCTAAACATCTGTCTTTCAGAACAACTAATCGACAATCTCACCGAATCAATAATTGCACTGCGACGTGCGCGTGAAACCGAAGGAGGAAGTCAACCAGTGGTCGTCAGTTATGAGGATTAACTCACTGATTTTTTGACCTACCCTTATTTAACCCCATACCCCTGTACTCTAGATCTCTATAGGGCTGGATCTCTCTCTCTTGTCATAATGATTCTCTTTCTCTTTAATTATTCTGTCATATCGATTGACATTGTTTTTTTCCTAAACTTTGATCCGCCTCCTACAATTCTCTTCCCTTTTCTCGTGAGGTGTCTCTCTTTCTATAGACTCAAAAATGCCTCTTCAATGATTTGCGTTGGATTTCATTTTGTGAATAAAGTCTCAACTTGTCAAAAAATCAAGTGTCGATAGAGCGGGGTTGCATCGGGGAAAATCGATATTTTTTGATTCAAAAAAGATCAGATCGCGATAGAGCGCGGTTTACACAAACCGTAGCTCAAAGGCGCATTCGCAATTTTTGCGGGATGTCTCGCC
Organism: Caenorhabditis brenneri; assembly: GCA_000143925.2. Taxonomy (NCBI): domain Eukaryota; kingdom Metazoa; phylum Nematoda; class Chromadorea; order Rhabditida; family Rhabditidae; genus Caenorhabditis; species Caenorhabditis brenneri. Next base: position 130,231 of record GL380107.1, read on the forward strand.
ATGAAAATTTCACGGTGAATTTTTTTTGTACGTGTTTTCAAAAAGTTTCATTCGCGGGCCTCTGTTTCACTGTAGGGTCGCATGGCAACTGCGTGGCGACTCAGCGATACGTAGGCATTTTTTCTCATTTTTATGAAAAATTAAAAATCAGGGCCTAAGCTTTTTTTTTGAATCAAATGGAATAGAAATTTTTCTTCGAATCATTTTGAATATTATATTGCCAGAATTTGATCGAAAGTTATTACTGAAAAGTGCTCTGGAAACATGGTGCGCGCTCCTTCGGCTTAAGCGCGGCTTACTGTCAGATTTTAAAGACGCAATATGAAATTTGGAAAATTCCGTGTGAGATGGAGCGTAGAAGCCGAGAAAAAATTGTTCGTACAAAAAATTTATCGTGAAATTTCGTTCGATAAGATTTTCACCTTACGGTTAAACATTCAAAAGGGAACATTATGGAAAAGTCATTTGTCTCGTTTTTAAGAAAAATGCTACATCAAGATGTTTTCCACTCGAGACCCACGTTTTTGCATTCAAAATTTTCGAGAAAAACAAAAAATTCTCAATAAAAACCACGTTTCATTTTTTCATTTTTTTCAGATTCTTGACCTCCTCCTCCTCCTATGATAATTGAGTGGGTGTTTTTTCTTCTGTTCGAGCACATCACGTGCTGAAATCATCGCTGAAAAAGTTAGACGTAGGCATTCGTAATACTACAATATCGAAAGAAATTCTTGTGCGCTTTTTGATATTGGAAACTACATTATTTTTTGTTGGGAAAAAATGTATTTTTTATATTTTTTGGATTTTTCCAAACGTAGTCTGGGAATGGGAACTGAATCATGGAGAATAATGACTAGTAAGAAGGGAACAAGTGGTGCACCCACTAAGAGAAAGTACTGAAAGTCTGCAATCTGACGTAATGGTGGGAACGGGATAGTGTCTAGCAGATTTGGGATCGTACTTTACGACGGATTGGTTTTTGAGTTAAAAGTGGTAGAACAGGAAAGCTTTTTCAGGGACTTTTCATGCATTTTTGCGTGAGCGTGTTCCAGCAAGGGTGAATTTTGTCAGTTGAACAGATTTTATGTTTTTTCATTATTCCAGTTTTCTTGCAAGATCGCTATGTCAATTGGTGAGTACCGCATGGTAAATTTTACTGTGCGTATAATTTTTTTCTCGGTTCCCACGCTCCATCTCACACGGACTTTTACAAATTTCATATTGCGTCTTTAAAATCTGACAGTAAGCCGCGCTTCAGCCGAAGGAGCGCGCACCATGTTTTTAAAGCACTTTTCAGTAATAACTTTCGATCGAATTGTGTCAATAATATATTCAACATGATGCGAAGAAAAAATTATATTCAATTCGATCAAAAAAAGCTTAGGCCCTGATTTTTAATTTTCCAACGAAATGAGAAAAATGCCTACGTATCGCTGAGTCGCCACGCAGTTGGCATGCGGTCCTACAGTAAGACAGAGCCAGCGAATGAAACCTTTTGAAAACACGTACAAAAAATTCACTGTGGTACTGTAAGCTACGTACAGAATACCATGCATAAGCAGACGATACTCATGACATTTTTGGCTGCAATTCGAATTTCGAAAGGGTGTGGTTCTTGATTTTTGAAGGTTTGTTTCTATCTCACTTTCTCTCTCCAACCTCCCAATCACTTCCTGTGAACAGATGACTCATAGTTCCTTCTCCTCTTCATCTTCATCAAAACCCGTATTGATTAATCGGAATGACCTTTAATTTGTCTTAGAATCAGATGTTTCCGTGATGAGTCATTTGAAAATTGTTAAGGAGTGAGGGATTCTGTTATGATGCAGGGTGTCCTAGTGTGGTTTGGGGAACATAGTTTCTTAAAGTATTGATAAAGACGTAGCAGGAAAATTGGCTGAAAGTGGACTTAGAGAAGAATCAGGGCTCTGGGATCCTAGGGGTCTGAAGTACTAAAAAAACTGGGCTGGAAAGTGTACAATGGTAAAATTGTGGGATCCATGGTGTTCCTAACCAACTCTAAATTTGAATCGTCACCGGAATTCCGGCTAATTGGATTTCATGGCGCCACAGTTTTCATCCATATGATTCTGAAAAATCCCAATTCCTCCTCTTATCAAAATGTTTTGATTTCTCTCTCTCTCTCTATCATGCCACATCTCCCCCTTCTTTCTTCCAATCTGTTTGATTTCAAATCTTCCTATCACTCAAGAGATTTCTCGTGGTCAGCTGGCTGCTGCAGCATTATCAAAAAAGAAAATATCTATTTGCAAACGAAAGAAGAAGAAAATCATGAGAAGATATGGGTGGGCGGAGAGAATGAAATTGATACGTTTTGATAGGAACAGAGATGAGTCAGTGGGGTGAAAGGGACGAGGTCACAAAGGTGAATGGGAAGAAGACATGAAACATCTTGAGATGTTGTTTACTAGATACATTCCGGAACATTCCAATAAAAATTCCGAAGAGTTGGAAGGGAGATCAAAAATTATTAACTAAGAACCCTTCAGTCATGGATTGTCAGGCAGCAAAGGGTAATTTTGAATGGCAGGTCGAAACTAAATGATATTTGAACCACTCAATACAGAATCGCAAAGCCTGCGAGGTGAAATTTGGGATTTTTTTCAAAGGTGGTCGGACAGGAAAATTTTTTTTATTGTACGCAGTCAATTTATCACATTTCGAAATGAAGCAAACTTACCTGGGGTGTCAAACCTTTATGCCAACCAGCATTTTGAAGCTAACCAGCATTCTAACTGAACGCATTAGAACCTTGTTCTTCCGAAGCATCTGACAACCCGGAAATTTAAAGAAATGAATAAGAACACAATGTCATACACAAAAAAAAACAAAAATTCAGCCTCGTGTCGCAACTGGGAGATTAAATATTGCCCGGTTCGGGAATTTCTTATGCGGGACAGTTCTAATGCGGGGTTGCAACAGCTTGTTGTCATAGCATAAACTAACCAATGCGTCAAAGTACCAAAATCATCTTTGAAATTTATAAGCGGAGGTTATTATTGATTTACTGGTAAATGACGAGCTATCGACTAGGAATTAGGTAAAAAAGCCTTCTTGTTCCAGCCATCACTACGGTTTGCTGTCCTTCAAAGAGTTTTCAGCTACCTACCTTAAAGGCAAACACATAGCTGTTTCTGGAGAAATTCCACAAGAGATTCACGCTGCGTCATCAAAGTTTCTCAGTCGACGCACCATGTTGAGACAGGTTAATTCCAACCTGCTCTGAACCCACAATTCTCACATCTTCGGATGAAAACCGAGTATTGTTTCACGCTACGTCTTCATGATGTGTTCAAAGTTGCTACAAACTACAAAAATGCAAGCAGCACACTGCTCAAAGTCGATTCGCATTTTGCGTTTTTGTTTCCTTATAACCGCATCTTTTTTATAAACTTTTTTAAATAACTTTTTAATAATATATATTTTCCTTATAAACGCATCAGACTTTGATTTTTCAGTTATTTTTTTTAATTTTTCAATTCCTACCGGTTTTTTTAGTTTTTGCAAAATCGCTCTTCCTAACGGAAAAAATGGTGCGAATTTAAAATTTGAAGAAAAAATTGACAAATCAGGCTTTGCTGTGAAGGTTATATCATATCGGTAATAGACTTTGGGCAGTGCGCTGCTTCTGATTTTTTAGTTTGTAGCAACTTTGGACACACCCTTAAGGTATTGGCTTTGAAATACGTGGTTTTACTAGTTAAAACTTGACCGGACACTCAAAAACTACAGTAATCTAGTCCAGGATCCAGTCATTTTTCAAAACTTCCTTCAAAATAATCTGTAACCCCATGTACATATACTCCATTAAAATCCATTCATTATTGTATGGTGTGGTGTTATCATTCTATTTGCTCATTTCCCCCTTCCCCCACAGGAGCACATAGTCTCCACGCACCAGTCAATCTGAGCACACACACAAGAGAGCATTTATTGGATATATGCAAATTGGATGGAGGGGAGACGAGACTGTACTAATCCCATTTCCCACTCTTTTTGATGCGGGCGGGAGGGGCCTGATTATGTACTTGTCTCCTTTTAAACGGGGGATGTACTCGTTTATTTACAATGTTGCTCCTTCGGGTTATATACTTGTTACCTTATTTGTCTTTGTCCTATTTCCCCCTCCTTTTATTCTTCTTCTTCTTTTCATCCACCCCATATTCTCGGGATCATTTACACTTTCTCTCTCTCTCTCTCCCTCTCTCTCTCTCTTTCTTTCATCTTGTAAATGCTCAACTACTTTTCGCTTATTTCTTTTGGAGTACCACCTAACTGGTCACTTTGTGAATTGTTGCTCAGAATTGAGCTTTTTTCATAGGGCAGGGACTAGCCTGCTCTATCCGGCACAGTGAATTTTTTTGTACGTGTTTTCAAAAAGTTTCATTCGCGGGCTCTGTCTTACTGGAGGGTCGTATGCTAACTGCGTGGCGACTCAGCGATACGTAGACATTTTTCTCATTTTGTTAAAAAATTAAGAATCAAGGCCTAAGCTTTTTTTGAATTAAATTGAATAGAGATTTTTCTTCGCATCATGTTGAATACAATATTGACAGAATTCGATCGAAAGTTATTACTGAAAAGTGCTCTGGAAACATGGTCCTTCGGCTTAAGCGCGGCTTCCTGTCAGATTTTAAAGGCGCAATATGAAATTTGTAATAGTCCGTGTGAGATGGAGCGCAGAAACCGAGAAACAAATTCTACGTACAAAAACATTTACCGTGATCAGGTGAATCTGAGCTGACTTTGAGCATGCACCACATACTCAAAAATGTTGAAAAATTTTAGACCTAACATACCCCATATTTTCCCAAAAAATGCTCACAATGAGCATTTTAGAGCACTAGAACATGCTTAAAATCAGCTTACAAGAGGTCTAAATAGATTTTCTGTTTGATTATGATTCAGTCCCCTGTTTATCAAATTGCTCATCATCTGGTTTTTGTCCAAGAAAGATAGCTAGATGATGACTAATTACACTTTTTTAAGTGTTCCTCTTTTCCTTCTTCGTCGAATCATATCATATTTCTTATTCTTATCATTCCTTAGAGGTGTCAGTTTCTTTTTTTTTCAAAATTTTGAAATGAACGCTCCAAATATAAAATCCTACACTAGAGGTTTCAAGTTATCCTTCCGTTCTAAATTCAAGTTTTTCTTTGAATTCGTTTTTCTCAAAGCGTGTGACACATTCATTTCCTATCTCTAGATTTTTTTTACCTGAATATTAGTGATGACCTAAATTGATTATTTTCAGTTCGATCACATATTTTCGAAAAATGGTACCGAGCGTACCAAAAACACAGAGTTCTAAACTATAATGAAGCTCATGATGAACTCTTTCTGTAAATGTTTTTTCTAAAGCTCCATGTCCTTGTTTGAACAGCTGCCCAAATTTTTTTGTGTTGTGTTTTTTTGTGCCTTTTATGAAAAGCATTTTACACACCAAACATCACGTGGTAGTTTTTTGTTAAAAATTATATTTTTGAGTAAGAAGCTCGTCTTAATTCGACCAATCTAAACCGTTCTACAACATTCAAATATTTGGATTATTTCGGGTCTCACCACGAAAAAAAACCAATTACTGTGAAATGTCAATCACGGATCTAGATACGGTTTGGAAAATGGGTTCAAACTTTCCGAATGTTTTTTTTAACATTTGGCAATAAGTTGAACTTTGGTTGTGGTGGCTCTGATAGATGTTTTACCTGCAGACAGCACTTTACATTCACAGTAAATATTTTGTACGTACAATTTTTTTCTCGGTTTCTACGCTCCATCTCACACGGACTTTTACAAATTTCATATTGCGTCTTCAAAATCTAACAGTAAGCCGCGCTTAAGCCGAAGGAACGCGCACCATGTTTCCAGAGCACTTTTCAGTAATAACTTTTAATCAAATTCTGTCAATATTATATTCAACATGATGCGAAGAAAAATTTTTATTCAATTTGATTCAAAAAAAGCTTAGGCCCTGATTTTTAATTTTTCATAAAAATGAGAAAAATGCCTATGTATCGCTGAGTCGCCACGCAGTTGGCATGCGATCCTACAGTAAGACAGAGCCCGCGAATGAAACCTTTTGAAAACACGTACAAAAAAATTCACTGTGATCGATGAACTTGTTCGAAACTATGAAAAATACAATATCAAAATTGATTCTATTGGTCTTTTGATCCCTATCAAAAACCTATTCCACTGATCTTCCCACCGATCTCAAGTATCTGTTTCAAAGATCTGGCTCATCATTCCCATTCTATTTCCGATATATTATTCAAAAATCTCATGGAATATTCAAAACAATGCCCTCTCTTTCCCTATATTCCCCCGCAATTTCTCCGAGGGTAAGCTTCCTCTGCTGCTGATAACAAAAAAACCGCATTTTTTCTCTCCACAGTCGGTCTCTTTGCGCGCACTTTCCGCCCGCTTTCTTTCCGGAAGATGTGCTCTGCGTCTCCATATTTCACGTGCTCTCTCTCGTTAAGTTGAGAAATTCACACCCGGAAAAGAGAGAGACCAAAAACACGTCATTAGGTGAAACACACAATTTTTCGAAATTTTTGATAATGTGGAATTTCTAGGGTTTTACTCTAGTAGAAGGGCACCTCATGAAGTCAGAGAGAGGTCTTAGAGCGAAAATGGTTACTGTACTTTTTGAAAAAATGAAAAAAAAAATTTTTCTTGAAATTCAAAATTCCTAAATTTTGAATTTTTCATGGCAGAATTCACCAGATCTGAATTTTCAGCTCATTGTATTTTTTTGATTTTTTGAATTTTTTTCAAAAATTGGGGTATTACATGGCCTATGTCTTCAAATCCGAAACTCTAGGCCATCGTTTTATTTCCAATTTTTTTCTCATGAACTAGTACAGTAAGAGCTTTTTCCGGCTCTCGGAAAATCAATTTTTTTTTTCGAAATTCAAAATTTCAAAATTCCAAAATTTTGAGTTTTTGATGGCAGAATTCCCCAGATCTGAATTTTTAGGCGACTGAATTTTTTCATTTTTTGATTTTTGATTTTTGAAAAAATGTGATCTTACATGGCCTAAGTCTTCAAATCTGAAGTTCTAGGCCATATTTTTTTTTACATAAATTAGTACAGTAAGAACTTCCCCCGGCTCTCGGAAAATCGATTTTTCTTTGAAATTCGAAATTACCAATTTTTATTAACGTTTAGTACAGTAAAAACTTCCCCCGACACGATTTTTTTTTGAAATTCAAAATTCCGAAATGTCAAAATTTTGAGTTTTTATGAAAGCATTTTCGATTTTTGAAAAAAAAATTCAAAAAAATTGATGGGTCTCACCACGAGTTCCTTTTACTGTTTGTATCAATTTTTTTCCTCAAAAATTTGGAATCTTACATGGCCTAAATCTCCAAAACCGATTTTCTAGGCCACAGATTAATTTTCGAAATTCGATTTCTAAAAATCACTTTTCCAACAGAAAAAGTTCACAATAATTCCCCCTCCCCCTCCGTTATTTGCCCTTTTGAATGCCCAATTTTTTTTGTCGTCTCGCATCGACTCACTTTTCAAGTGTTCATTTGTGAAATGAGCACTCGAAATAGTAGTGGAGGAGAGACCAACTCGAGAAAAAAAAAGCAGAAAAGTTTTTCGCTTCCGTGATCTTTTTTAACAAAAATATATGTGAGAAACTTTTTGAGAAGGCGGATTATTGATTTTTTTTGAGAATTTTTTAGGTTTTTTCGAAGGAATAATGGCCTAGACTCTTCGAATTGGATACTTAGGTCATGTAAGATTTCAATTTTTTGAGAATAAAAAATTTGATACTCTCGAGGTGAGGCCCATCGGTTTTTGAGAAATTTTTTTCAAACAAAAATCAGATCAGGTGAATTCTGTCATAAAAAATTCAAAATTTTGGCATTTTGGAAGTTTGAATTTTCAAAAAAAAAAATCGATTCTCCGAGAGCCGAGGATAGTTCTTACTGTGTTAAATTATGAAAAAAAATTGAGAAAAAAAACTACAGTAACAACTTTTCGTGGCGGGACCCTGGAAATTGATAGTGGCCAATTTCAAGTTAGATTTTTTGACTGACAGAAAAAAACGGATAAAAAAGTATTTTTCGGAAAATTTTTGAAAAAAAAATCTTCATTTTCGACAAAAAACCTCGAAAAAATAAAAAAAAAATTGAAACAGAGTTTTTCGAATTTTTCGAGAATAAAAATTTGGTTCACCAAACTCAAAATTCGAAGATACAGTGACCCGCAAATTCTGTATCATCTGGATTTTTGATCTACCTTTTTTGGTCTCTCTCTCTCTCTCTCTCTCTCTCTCCCTCTCTCCCTCTCCCTCTCTCCCTCTCTCTCTCTCTCTCTCTCTCTCTCTCTCTCTCTCTCTCTCTCTCTCTCTCTCTCTTCCCTCACCTTCCAGAAACTTCTAATTTCACGGTTCCTGATCTTTATGAATGATATCTTTTAATTAATTAGTCTAACAAAACTTTATCGTTCTTTTCTCTCTCTCTCTCTCTCTCTCTCTCTCTTTTTCCCTACTCTACCACACCCCGTTCCCGTCGTCGCCGTCGTTTCACACCCTTACATGACTGTAATTACTAATTAATTCATCCTCCCCTTGGTTTTTTCGGATCCATCATATTCTGGAGACTGAACTGGTATGAAGGGAAAGAGACCGCCCGTCTCTCTCTCGTTCATTATGGAAGGTTTCTTCCCTTCCGGTGGTCAAGACGCCTTTTCTCGCCTATCCTATATTTATCCGCACAGTTTTTGAACTTTGATTTGGTGGTGGGAAAATATAGGCAACTAGGAATTTAGGTCTGTGGTCAGAGATCAAGATAATTATCAGACATATGTTTTGCGACCTGGGTACATGCAGTTTGAAGCGGCATATATTGGTTATCTTAATTGCTATCAAAAAGTGGTCAACTAAAGAAATGTTAAGCAAAACATTTTGAACATTTCTTTAGTTAAAAATTTTTTAATAGCTTTAAAGGCAACTGAGATATACAGCATCGAACAAAGGAGGTTCTATCACACGATGCACCTCATGTTCGGATAAGTATATCTCGGTTGCCTTTGAAGCTATCAAAAAGTGGTCAACGAAAGAAATAGTAAACAAAACATTTTAAGTATTTTACTAGTTGAAAACTTTTTGATAACTTCAAAGACAATCGAGATATACTGCTTTGAACATGGAGTACATCTAAGGGTGACAAATCGATCCGCGGTCATTTTCATTTCTCGCTTCCCAGCGGTGGGATCTTTTCGATGCAAGAGGCGACTTTGTAAAGCATAAAGAGCTGAGCATTTTGGTTGAAAAACGGACCAATTTTTTTTATCCATAGCCAACTTTTAGAAAATAGTTGCAGGTCGCGTCCGGCCGTCTGACAGCCCTGGGTACATCCTGTAATAGAACCTCCTAGTAATGTATATTCAGAACGGTATATCTCGGTTGCCTATGAAGCTATCAGAAAATAGTCATCTGAAGGAATGTTAGGTAATTTTTTGATAGCTCTAAAGAGGACGGAGATATACTGCTTTGAACATAGAGTTCCTCCTGTACTCTAGGCACACCCATCACGGTATGTTCAGAGCAGTATATCTCGACTCCCATTAAAGCTATCAAAAAGTGGTCAACTAAAAAAATGTCGAGCAAAACATTTTAAACAAATTTTTAGTTAAAACATTTTTGAAAGCTTTAAAGACAACTGAGATATACTGCCCTGAACATAAAGTTTAAGAAATAAGCAAGTAAAGTAATCTGATAGCCAGTGGCTCATAGGACTTAGCGATCCCTTTTTTTTCATAGGAATAATTTTGATGCTCAGCACGGAGCCCACGCAAGGCTTGTGTTTGCCATAGTCAAATTTGTGAATCCAAAGTCTGTCTCAAAAAATCCCTTTTTGACCCCCAGATGTTCTGTATCAGTTTTCTCCAGAAACTAAACTTCTCTATATAGGTTTCACATCATTTTTCATTTTCTTCATTCCTTTTTTTTTCTTGCAAAAAAGTTGAAATCGTTTCGTTTCCAAATGAATTACCTCACCTTTTCCTCAAGTTAGAAGACGAAGAAGAAGACTGACACACCCAGTTATGACGAAGGAATTCCTTGGAAAACGAAGGGAAAAAGGAAAAGGTTCAGAAATAATGTGGTATTTTTATGGACTTGGCGAAATTATTGTAAAGGAAAGTGTGTTTAGGCAAGGGGAAAATTGGTTTAAGCTGTCCTTCATTTAACTTAGAGGCGCAGCATGGGTCTCAGGTCAATATTCTAAAAAGTACAGTAATATGCTTGATTTCGTGGTGAGACCTTCTTAGTTGTGTCCTTTAAGGTAAAGTCAAGGTAGTTCAGCCAGTTTTTCATTTTTTGGAGTTTTCTTATGAAAATTCAAATTTTTTTTATCTCGCCAAATTTTCTTTTAAAAAGCCAAATAATCCTGATCAAAATGCTTTTCGGAGCGTCTAAAAAAGTCTAGTTTTAGCCGAGTTATAGTTGAAAAACTGGAAATTTTTATTTTGAGCAATCCCACGAAATCTAGCATAACTTGGCTCAATATCTATATTTTTGGGTTCTGAAAAATGGAAAATGATTGAAAAGTCATTGGGAATAAAACCCATCAAAATTTGAAAAGGTGGCCTAGAAAACCAAATTTTGAGAAAGTTAGGCCACCCACCCATTTTTGAGCAGAATTTCGAGTTTTACGGGGTCAGATGCGCCTTCGAATTCTTTGTAAATTCGAAAATAATCGAAAATCTTGATTTTGAGCCAAGTTATGGTCAAAATTCTGAAAATTTTTATTCTGAGCAATTTCAGAAAACTGATCATAACTTGGCTCAAAATCAATATTTTTGAGTTCTG
>GL380108.1:0-34607 GCA_000143925.2 Caenorhabditis brenneri
CAATCTCTTCTGGATACAAAAATAACACGAACCGGAATCATAATATTTTTCCTCTTCTATAACTTTCGCTCCCTATTTTTTCTCTCTCTTTCATATGCATATCCAGGTTTTTCCGCTCCTCCACAATTTTAATTAGCGGCAGTCCCTTTTGATTTTGGAACAAGCTTCTTCTTCTTCCCTCAACATCCATATCTCATTGTTATGCAACCCGGTCTTCATTCTCTTTTTATTCTCCTCTCCATCCCCCATCAATAATCAATTTGATGTGAAGAATGATGTATGTTGTCCTCCTCTTCTTTTTTCAAATTGTGACATCTTCTTCTGAAGTCAAGAATTCCTTTTCTCCTTCTGGATGACCAATTTCTTCTTGTTCTGGAAATAAAAAAGAGAGTGAGAAACATCAATTTTCTTTTTCTTTTGACCTCTTCTTCCTCGTTTCTTTTTTCTTTTTTTCCATCTAGAAAATATCAAATTTCCTTCGTCTTTTGCACAAGTTTTTTCCCTTCACTCACTCGCTCTCCGGGTTTCCGATTGAGCATGTCAGAGGTTTTTTTTTTATTTCTGAAGGGAATGACCAGTTTTTGATAATTTTTGACTGATTAGGTCGAGTTTTATGAATGGAGGCCAATTTGGAGAGGCCGGTGAGCCGTTAGAGTACAGTTAGAGGAAAATAAAAATAGTCTAGTTTACAGTTAAGGATCGTAGACGTTGTTTGTAATGCAAAAGTCTATATCGGGCAGAAATTAGTTTTTCATGGGAAGTTTGCTGAGTTCTAATGGTTTCTGTAGATCAAAACTGTTCAAAGTCTGAGTAAATTTGCTTAATTTTACTGTTTTGTATAATTTTCAAAGTTAAACTTTTTGAGATTGTTTCAATAAAACGGGACATATGAGAAATTTATTAATCTTGAAGAACTTTTTTTTCCTATTTCGAAACTCCTATAATTTTTGGAACCGATTTCTATGTACAATTTGAATCTGGTTTTCCGATTTTCAACAAAATTACAAAAAAAATTTGTAATGAAAATTATTTGTCACCTAACTATTTGAAACCCGTTTTTACTGTTTCAAAGTATTCATAAGTTTACAGTTTTTCCTCCGAAATCAATTGCTCGCCATGTTGTGGTGCTAAAACTTTCTCACAGATGTTTGAGAAGACCTGATTGATGCTCCTTTGATAGAGGTCTACCATCACTTTTTCTTTTCCATCCCGCGTCTTTCAACCAGTTTTCCATACTTGAGATGGGCTAGACTGATTCTGAAAACTCTTAAGACCACCTGCTTACCGCGAAATTCAAATTTTTTATCTCAAAATCGGAGCGAACACTAATTTTTGCCTATTTTGTGTTTCATAATCTGCATTCAAGAAGAAGTTTGAACCTTGGGTCTTTCCAAAAATTCACAAGTTTTGCTTTCTTTTACTGTATCAAATATTCCTTAATGTCATCTCGATATCTCAAATAATTACTATCGCCATTAATTTATCACCCTCTGAATTCCCGATCATTATCTTCTAGTTTCTAGACCCTCCCCCTTCGTTCCTTACCCCATCATCTATAAAAATTCCAAACCAATTCCATCAATTTTTATCTAACTTTCTAAATTTTCTCAACCATAAATAGGCATCAAACCTCTCTTTTTTTCTTCCAGTTCTCCCAATTTTTTTCAAAACTTTTCTCTCTCAATTTCTTCTTATCAAATCAGTCGATATATGTATTTGTGGCACGGGGAGAGAAAGGAACGCCCTGTTTTTTGGTGACTAATGGTCTCTCTTGTGTTGATTCCAAACACTCAATTTCCAGTCTTTTATGGGAGAAATGTGTGTGTTTGTTATCAATTCTTTTAACATAATCGGCTCAAATTGATTTTTTGAGAAGGGGTTGGGGGGGGGGGGGGGGAAACTAACTGATAACCTTTACAGTTTCGATGAAATTTTTTGATTGGGCAGTTTCTATTTCGGATTGCTTTTTGTTTGGAAAAGTGGTCTTTGAGACATAGCACATTTTTGAAAGTTCTGAGGCAAATAAGGGATTCTCTGAATAACATTTTTTAATTGATATGCATTCACTTTGAAGTTGAAACAGAAATTTTCGTTTTCATCTCAATTTTTTGAAAAAAAATTTCTGATACAGTACCATATGAAATTCAAACCAATCTATCAAAAATTCAATTCTCCCATCCCTAGATCACGAATTTGGAAAAAGTAGACATCTCAGAAATATTCTGATCTAGGTCCGTATGATTCAAAGGCACTTTCACTTTCTTCAAGGCCATTTGGTCCTGTCGAGACCCATGCGCCTTTAATATTCCTCTCCTAAATTTTCAAACCTTATTCAAGGTGGCCTGATTAATGTTGATTCATGATTCATTCATTGATTTCACCACTATAATTAGAAGCACATGAGGAATCTTCTCGATGACTGTTTCTTTCTTTTTCATGTGACTATTTTTGTTTCTGTTCCATTCATATTTTATTTTCAAACCTTTCTCACTCTTTCATTCCAGCTCTTCTCAGATCATCTCAGCCTTATTTTTTGCAGATATGCGAGATACAAAAGAATGGCGAGGGACAACGTCAACGAGTCGGGTATTTGTACAGAAGGGCTATCAGCTATCAGATGAGTTGGCACTTCGAAAAGTGCAAGTGTTGGAGCGACGATACGGAGGCACACAATTGGCTCACAGAGCAGCAACGATCATTCAGAGGGCATGGAGGGAGTACTGTTTGATGAAACAGTGGATGGTGATCAGGCATAAACATGATACGTGAGTGATTGTGGAAAGTGCTAGAAGAGGGAGAGGGAAGTTTTAATAGGGGTTATGGAGTTTGGAAGTTGCTAAATTTCAAAAAGTCTAATCTTAATGACAATATGAGTAAAACAATTATTTACGGATGGATTTGAATTTCCTATAGTGTTGCAACAGAAAACATTTCTCAAAACATGTCACTTGAGTGTAAGGGAAGTTAGAATGAGAGTTGCATACATTTTTGGGGAAGCTCAATTTCAAAAAGTCTGAATATATCGTCTCAAACGGATGAACATTTATTAAATTTGATTCAAAATTTCAAATAGTATTGCAACAGAAAAAGTTATTCGAAAACGAAAAATAGCTTTCAGTTGCATGGTATTTTCTCCAAAACATTTCTGTTTCATTTTCATGAAATTTTTCTCTATCGATAGATGATTCAGTAGCTTCTTGTCATTTCTCAAAAAAAAAAAACTCAAAAACATGGTACTTGAGTGAAAAGGAAGTTTGAATGAGGGTTGTGGGTTTTTTCTTGGGTAGTTAAGTTTTGGAATGTTGATCATATAGCGGAAATCGACGAATCAATTGTTTATGGATGTATTCAAATTTGATCTTGTGTTGCAACAGAAAAAACTATTCGAAAACGGAAAATAGCTTCCAGTTGTATAGTAGTTTTCTAAACTTTTCTGTTACATCTTCAAATGAAATTTTGATCTATCGATAGATAATTCAGTACTCTTTCTTTTCCATTTCTTTTTACATTATAAACTTCTCAAAATAATTTCGAGACGATGATGTTCCTCTAGCTTTCGGTCATTTCATAAACAAAAAAATGGTTACCGATTCCCAAGAATGGTGCATTCTAGTGGTGCGTTTTTCGAGATGATCAAATTCAAAGAGTCTGGTCATAAAAGAAGGGTCAATTTTGAATTGTTGAACTTCAATTGTGAAAAATCAAGATTTACTAGAGTAATATGAATTGATCAGAATCTCTGAAAGTGTTGCAACAGAAAAGATTATTGAAAAAAAAGAAAAACGATACTAAAAAAGTGTTTTGGATACCGATTTGGTGGGGAAATGACATTTTTCATGACGGTTGTGTGCATTTTGAGCTAGTTCAGCAATAAGATTGGGAGCAGTTACAAGTCGATGAGCAAGTTTCTATGGATTGATTTAAATTTCATATAGTGTTGCAACAGGAAAACATTGTTTGAAATCTGATAAAAGTGATCAACTTTCTGGTATTTGACCAAACTTTTCTGATACAAATCCATATGAAATTTACATCAGTTTATAGAAAATTCGATACTATGTTTCTCAAAATTGATTTCCAAGTGGAAAATTCGGTTCTGGTACTTGACCAACATTTTCTGTTCCAACTTCTTATAAAATTTTCAAAAACCAATCGAAAATTTAATTCGTAATCAATTTTACGTTCTTCGCAACTCTCGTTCATAGCATAAACAACAGAAAAGGTCACCGATTCCAAAGAATGATACATTCCAGTTTCTTGTTTTTGTACTACCACTACGCGTAGCTACGTACAACAAAACAAAACTTTTATAATTAGATTTTGTAGTGTAGATTGCAGCAAAATTTGGAAAGTTACACTTTTTGGGAAAGATAGGGAGATGAGAAATTAGACAGGGGAAAGTTAAAATTAGGAGGACAGGTAATTGTTGCGTTTTTGAATTTTTGTATAACAAATAGGATTCTTGGAAAAATATCGAAAGATAATTGACCATCAGCAAATTTGTTGCCGATATGCAACTGACGAAACTGTAAATTTATTCAAGTCTCTTGGAAAGAAAAGTTTGATTTTTTGGTCCTTAGTCCTCCTAGCTCGGTCCGATCCGGCCTGAACACCCCAGGTTCTCGGGATAGGCCCCCAATATCTTCAATGCTCACGCCTCATTTCTGACAGTTCTGCACCAAATTCTAGAGTTTTCCGGAACTTTCCACCGATTCATCAACTTTTTCTCCCCTTTCCATCAAACATAATCCATATATTAATTTGAAACATAGACCTTTCGTATCGTTTTCTTTCCGGAACATTATCACATCAGTCAACATACACTTTCTAATTCTTCCCATCATCATCATCTATTAAAATGTTCTCCCTTTGTGTTCTGCCGCTTGATGGCAATCTACAAAAAAAAGTTCTTTCTGTCTCTCTCTCTCATCAAACAATTTGCAGAATACCAGACCCCCTTGATGCAAGATGTGGAGTGTCAAACAGTCAAAGGAACGAGCTATCACTAACCAGGTACACCTTTTATTTACCCCGTTTCAATTCACTTTTCCCATGGTCAGTGTGTCAATGTGACCCTTTTACTGGTAGTACTGGTACCGCCTTACTTCTCTAAATGAGTCAAAATGAGTCAAACCTGGGAGAGAGACACTTTTTATAGGCCTTCCTTCTTGTTTCTGCTATTCTTGATTCGAAATAAAAAGTGGTCTTCGCGTTTTTATTAGCTGAATCGAAATCCATACCGTTTTTATGACAACACAACACATTTTCCCTCTCTCTCGGTGTTGATTGTCTCGTTTCTCGCTTGCGCCGAAGCGTGAAACTTTCCACCTTCCTCCCTTTGGAGGAAGGCGATCACCTTGCTTTTGTTTTTGGTTATTCGGTTTTTGGGTGAATTTTTAGGTAAATCTATGTTGGAATGAGCTGGAATTACAGTCTCTCTCTGGACACCAAACCTCACGAAAACAGTCTCTGTTTTGAGTCCTAAACAACTCCAATCCGCCGCGTGACGTACATGAAATTGAGCCAATTTTCTTGCTCCGTTGTTTCTCAATGGGATATTATTTTATATTTTTTCTGTCCCCGGATGGCTCCCCCTCCCTCCTCTTCTTCCTTTTTTACCTTCCACCCCGTATACGGGGCGGTGAAATGATCCTTTCCGGTCTCCCCCCCAGAAGAAGAAGAGGGACCCCAAGAAGTATTTATTTGGCACACTCTACAATTTTTATACGATTTTCGTAAAGAATGTGTCAAAAATAGGCAGACGGCATTTTGACCAGTCGCCGCCAGTCAGTTGGCTCTCAGATAATTTTGGAGTCTGTCCCCCCCGGAGCTGTCAAGAACCAAAAATAAACATTTTGCTCTCCGTCTTCTGCTTGTCGACACCCCCTCCCTAATCATTTTGGACTTCTTGTGTCGGAAAACGACAAAATGATGCTTTTTTGAAAGTTTTTTTGGAGGGAGTGTGTTTTTCGAAAATTGTTTTTGATTGTGATCTTTTATGATTTGGTGTAAACGGAACTGAAAAACGGGAAATTTTTTTTTCGAAACGTGAAAAATCTGAAAACCTCGTTTATGAGTTTAACTGTTTTAATTTTCTGCAACACATTTATTTTTTGAGAGATTGAATTTTTATTTTTCCAGTTTCAGTCTGAAAATCGCTGAAAACTTCACAGAGACCCCAAAATTAGGAGAGTTTCCCCAAAAAAAAATTTCTGAAAAATTTCTGAAAATGCTGAAAAAGCGCCCCACGGCTAACCGTTTCGCGAGGGAACTTCAAAATTGTTTTCATCAAAACAAAATTTTCACTAACAATTTTCGCAAAATGGAGTTTATTCTCCCGCTAATCAAGATGATTTCCCTGTTTCTTCATGAAACTCTGTAAGTGAGTCATAAAAACAAAATGTGGGCCCTTTTAACAGCTGAAAACAGCAGAAATATCGCTAGAACAAAACATTTTCAAGCTGAAAATTGAAATATCCCGTAAATTCTTGAAAAATCTAATATTTATTCACAGAAACACTCATAAATCTTGATGTTTTCAGCCGATACGCCACAAGTCTCAGCGCCCAACTCCGAATAGACCGTGCCGCCCGTTCGAACACCGTCGATCGAAGTCCACCGTCACCGGCGCCGCCCGTGTTGGCCAATTTGCAGAATTCGAATATGATTGGTGGGTTCACAGACAAACCGACATACAGATGGACTATAGTTTTCCTGCTAAGCTCACTTAGAAAAGGAGTGAATGAGGAAAAATAACTAATTAAAAAATCTCAAACCTTCTTCCTCCTATTTTCCTCTTCTCGTGTAGAGTGACCGCAAGAGTGAAGAAAAAAGAGTTTAAAGTGGGACTTCATTCATTCTTTTTTCTTCTTTTTCCCGTGGTGGCATATGTGTGAATCTTCTTCCGACACCACGAAAAGAACCACCGAAATCGCATCGCTTTAAATTATTTTCTCACTTTGAAATCTCCGGTCATCTGCTCCCAGATATCTCTTTTTCTCTGGGAGCCGCGAGCAAATGTTGCTTTTCGATCGGATCCCCCGGAGCCAAAGCGATTTATTATTTGTTTATAATGATACAACAACCTTCCCCTTTTCTTCGTTTTTTCGATTAGAACGAACGGCAATCTCCATTTGAAAGGAGCGAGAAATGATCACCTCGAAATAGATAAATAAAGGGATGACAGGCTCAAACACCAACCTGTTGCGAAGGATTGTTTAGTTACTCATTTTGAAATGTGAAAGTTGATTTTTTCGAATTTTTAGTTGAACATTTTAACAGGTTTTGATTGACAGGAAATTCTTGAATTTTCAGCGGAAATCATATTTCTTGCATAATAAGCACTGGGAATTCTTGGCCATTTTCAGACAAAAAAATGTTGAAATTTTCCCTTTTTTGATAATAGAATTCTTTGAAACTTACAGAAAAAACCTTAAGAAAAATTCAAATTTCCACCAAAAAACCTTCATTTTTCCGACTCTTATCGCCAACCATCTGATTGTGTTTTTCTCCGAATGCGACCTCTAAACAAAAAGTTTCGATTCACTCTTTCGAAATTTCAAAAAGTTCACCCTCCTATCATACTGGTTTTTGACAGTTCTCCGAGTCGATGATTACCGAAGAACAAAAACAAAATATTCTGGTTTATCCTTTCACCTATCAATTCAACGAGTTCATCCCCCAATCATAAGACCCCATTTCTTCTCTCACTCAAAGTTCAATTAGCCGCCTCTCTCTTTGCAAAAAAAAAGTGATTGGAGTGAGAGAAAATAGATGCCAATCGGTTCACATTCCAATCGGTTTTTTGAAAGAAGATAAGATGTGATAACGTCAAAAAACTTTGAATTTTCATTTTCGATTTTTTTGGCGAAAAATTGATTTTTGTGCTAATTTTGAGGTGTCCCAATAATTTTTTATCGCATCGATCATTCGATAAAACGTACTGTTTGTCTTTTAATTTTTTCTCCGATAATTATTATTTTTGGTCGCGTGTTTACTATTCATGGACAGAGACAGATGAAACAAAATTGGTGAATCGTAAAAATTGTGTTGTTTTTTTTTCCATAAAATCACACGTTTTCCCGGTTTTTGATTATTCGAATATTCCGGAATTTTCGATTTTTGAGATTTCAGAGAACGGAAAACTGGAAGATGATTTCACTTGATTTTGTTTGTTTTTTGAAATTTTTGAACTCGCGGAAAGTCATTTTTGTGTTTTTTTTAATCAAGGTTTCTCATCTTCCTAAATTTCCGATAAGTCCCAATTGGGGAACGGAAATTCAATTTTCCGAGGTTTTTAATCTTTTTCGAAACTTGTTTCCTATTGAAAATTACCTGAGTTGAAAAAGTTTTTCGAGAGGAATACTGTATCAAAGGAGCATCAAATCTTGTGTTTCTAAACATTTCAATAACCACCCTCTAATCCCTAATTATTAGACCTCAATATTTGAAAGTTAATTCATCAAATTTTCGAGAAGAAGCCGTATTTGTTCTTCAATTGATCTCTTCTTGTTAATTTTTCTTCTTCGAGAAGGAGAGGCAGAGGGAGAGATGTCAACACAAAACATACAATGAATCATTTCTCCCCCTGTAAACACACACAGATTTTCGAAATCGAAGAAACGTTCCGCATTTAGCCGACCTGACTCTGTTAGAACTGTCTGCTAGGTATTTTTTGGTTTAGCAGACCATCTTAATTACAAACTACACTAGAATTAGCAGACCCACCCATACTCATTCGAAAATCCTGTGGCCCCCTTGTGTGTACCCCGAACTCTTTCGAGAAGCTTCTCTTTTTTCCCATTCCCAACCTAAAAAATTCAAAAGTTCTTCTCCTTTTCGTCAACACGTCTCTTCCCCTATTCTTAATTATTCATTCTTTACTTTTGACAAAAAAAACCACCAAAGTAGTACACTTCTCTTCTCACCAAACATGCAAATGTTGTCCTTTTCCGATATCCTCCTCACACAAAGTAACCCATATTCTTTATTTGCAGATAGTCTAATGTCACCACGATTAGGAAATCGTCGTTTCGCCGCCTCCACAGCTCGATGCGCTCCGGCGGCTTCTGAATTGGCGAGCCAAGAGGTGTGGCTACCGAGGCCCACACTTGTGAATCACAATCCGGCACACTCGAATTCATTGCCACGACTGGATAAGCACAGAGTTCATGAGTGAGTTTTGGGGGAGAAAAATGTAGAAAACAATTCAAAATTAGTGGAATCGTCTTAAAATTACTTGGATCAACTAAGAATTCAGCTCAGATTTTTCAAAAAGTTCTATGCTACGATTTCTAGGTTTCTTTGAAACTTTTTAAACTGATTCCGAATTATCAGCTTTCAAAAACCTCCAATTCCTGTATTTTTCACTCAAAAATTGCCTAATTCTCTCTATTTCCGCAATAAAATCTCAATTTTCAACCATAAAATTCCAACATTTTGTAGTCAATTTCGCGTGAGAACTCCTTTTCAAGAAGCGAATTCCCAATTTTAATGCTCAATTTCTATTTTCCCATGTTTATTGGGCAGGTAGTTCAATAAAATGAGGGAAGCTTGAACCCTGAATTTTCCAAATTTTTATCGATTTCGTGGCTTTTTGAATTTCACTCCAAACCACGCCCCTTTATGGGCAGTCCCACAGTCCGTGGTCCAAAAATTTAGTATAAAAGGGGCTACGAACTCAGTGTTTCTACCCAGAAAATGCCCCGTTTTCGTGCATCGAAATTGCGTAATAGCTCTATTGGCCACCTGCGAATCGCAGCCTACTATAGGAAAAAACGGTTAGTCTAGCCCTTGTCTGATTTGCATTTTTTTGCGAACTGCAAATTGTAAAACAAAAAACTCCAATATGTATTTTTTTCATCTTGACTATCCTTCCATACATTGAACTATTTTCAGACGCAGCGAATCCAGTAACGGTCGAAAGAAGTCCGAAGCTCAGAAGCCCACCCGCCAGATGACAGATCAGGAGAGAAAACGACAGTACAGGATAGCATTGAACTTTTTCAATAAGTGAGTAAATGTGCTCTATCGAAAATTCCACCAGTAGTCGAAAATGCGCTCCATTGACATGTTTTAATTTTGAAATATTTCAGAAAACCAGAACGAGGCGTCCAACTGTTAACAGCATGGGGATTCGTGAAGAACTCACCGGACTCGCTGGCCAGCCTGTTATTCGGGAGACGAGGATTGAGTAAAGCAATGATTGGAGAATACATTGGAACACTACACTCACAGTATCATAGCCTTGTTTTAAAGTGAGTTATTTGGAGGGGGAAACGTCTGAAAATGTCTAAAGACCGCCTGAAAATCACTAGATAAGCGTTGAAAATTTCCCAGTAAAGGCAGTTTTGATGTCAGATTTCATTTGAAAATCGGTTAGGCTGAGGCAAAGTAGTCCCAGAATCATCTGAAAATGATATGAAACCATAGAAAAACTTCCCCAAATAACAAAAAAAATTCATGTACCCCATAAAAACCCCCTTGTCCTTGCAGATATTTCACCGGAATGATCGATATCCGTGGCCTTGAAGTGGACGTGGCTCTTCGTCGAGCAATGCAATACTTCATTTTACCCAAAGAAGCCGAGAAAATCGATCGAATAATCCAGGCATTCGCTCTCCATTACTCGAAATCCAACCCGAAACGCACGTCGAATTTCCGTGGCGGATGGGATACTGTACACTTATTGTCATTTGCAATCATAATGCTCAACACAGATCTGCACTCTCCAAATGTGAAACAACGGATGACACAAGAGGATTTTGTGAAGAATTTAAGAGATCAAGATAAGATTTCCGGAGAAAAGAAGGGAGGAAATATCGATCGGAAAACTCTGGAGGGAATTTATGATAGGATAAAAAAGGATGAGTTGAAAGCGGGAGATGATCATGTCGCACAAGTACAGAGAGTCGATAGAGCGATTGTCGGAAAAGATAAACCGGTAAGAATAACCCCCTTATAGAAGGGCATGTTCAATTTCATTTTTCAGCGTCTAACGGAAACTCCGCGCCGCCTCGTCTGCTATTGTCGTCTTCAACAAGTGTCGGATCCGACGAAACGTCAATCGTCGACAGCCCGAGAACGAGATGTTTTCCTGTTCAATGATATGATTGTAGTGGCGAAAGGAGTTCGAAGAGGATCCACTTCGATGGCTGGATGCACGTACACTCTGAAGCAGTGGACTGTTTTATTGGGAGCACATGTCACAGAATTCCAGAGAGGACAGTATGAATTCGGATTGACGATTACGTGTCCGAACAAGGAGAAGATTCATTTCAACGCCCGAAACTACGATGATCGATGTCATTTTGTGGCGGATGTTACTGAATCGATAAGGGAAGCGACTGAAATGGAACAAGTCAGATTGGAAATGGAAATGGAACATCATACCACTATTCGATCCGATAATCAGAGAGATAGTGGACTACCCGATATGGATGATTCTATGAAACTATCGGTAAATATTGATTTTATTAGAAAATTTTCGCTTACTACGGAGGCGCAATCGTCAAAAATTGTGACTGAATTTTATGTAGAAAACCATGTAAAATGCGCAAAATTTCTATTGAAAACGCTCTACTGAACAAGCCTGAAAATTTCACGCTGAAAATGATACAGTAAAAAAATTTTTGGCGCGGTGAGACCCTACTCAAAGCTCATGCGCCTTTAAAGCAACAGTAACTTCTCCCGATTTAGTTTTGCGTTTTTTGTTCTTTTCTTTTCTAATTTCTCGAGTTTTTGAACCAAATTCCGCGATTTAAACGGGTTTCGAGGTGAGAATTACGGAAGCTCACCAGGAACAGATAATTTCGACCTGAAATTGTCTAGTTTTTGCTGCCATCCCATGTACTCGACCGAAAATTCTTGCGAGTCGCAGATCTATGAAAAATCGGCCAATATCTGTTAAAAATTCACTTTTTCTGGCCCAAAATACATCAGAATCGCTAATCTCCGATTTTCAGAACGGCAGCAACAGCAGTGGAAGTTCGAGTTCCTCGGGTGCCAATGGATCTTCATTCCGTCGACTTTCGTTCAATTCTCTGGATTCTGGAGTCGTTGAGGAGCACTTGGATGCTTGTTAATCCTCTCTCCGATTCTCCATCCTCCCAATTTCAAATTTTCCACCAATAATCTCTCTTTCTTTCACCCGGCATCCTCGTTCCTAGTCATATTTCTTCCTCCATCGATATCATTGCATAATTGTGAATATTCGCTTAGAAATGTTATGTAGATTCTCTTTTGTCACTTTTGGGTATCATCAAATGTGCTCTACCGCACCACTCATGTTAAATAGGCGTTGAATTTTGCGTGTTTTTATCTTCTTGTACCTCTTTTTATCCTCCTTCTTTTCGTCACTTTCTCAACGAGGTATTATGCAAAAAATATATTTTTATTGGACCCGCCCCCCATTTTTCCCTGCCGCACTTTTGAAGTATTGCTCATGATTTGTCACTTTGTCACCCATATTTCCCCATTTTTATCGCTAGATCCTTCCCCTTTTTATAAGTATTTAAATATTTTAAAATTCACTTGAAAAAGAGAAAACTGGTCCCCCTCAAACAAACACTTCCCTTTTTATGATTCTTGTTATAACTTGCCTTATAATTTTTGTTTCATGAAAAGATTAGTTTCATTCCCTTTCTTTCTTGATGAGTACACCACAAAAAGTTACAATCTAACGGAAGTTTAACGAAACGTTTGGAAATCAAACCCAAAAAAAAAAACAAAGCAAATGAATTCCAGATGTCGACAGAAGAGGAGATAAAAAAGAAGCAAATGATGCAGAATTTTCTGAATAGAAAACGAAAAATAGATTTGAAAGTTGAGGAGAAGGATGAGCAAAAACCATCAACGTCAGCTGAAAAGGGAGAGGAAGAAGTGAGAAATGAACAAAAATTCGAAAAAGTGAGTTTTCTGTAACATTTTGTTAAATTTTATATGTATTTCTCTCTCCTGTTACATTTTAAACCAAATTTCTTCGAAAAACACAAATTTCTAGAGTATTTAAAGCTAAAATGGTGACTTTCAGCATTTTTTCTATTATCTTTATTGTCCGAGAGTAGTTCACGAGCTCTGTTCCGTAGAGCGCACTTTCACAGCTGAGAAAAACAAAGAAGCGCGCGTTTCAAATTATAATTTTTTTCGAGCGGTTTTTGAAAAATTTAGCGAAAATTGCTAATTCAAACATGTTATGAACATTCAATCAAGCGAGAACAATAACAAAAAAACTCACAACTGAGTTTTAGTCGAAAAGTTAACCAGAATCACCAATCTATAGCAAATTCTCTCAATTTATCAATTTCCAGGCCAAAAAAGCGCTTCTATTCGATGCAAAACGAGCGAAAGAACGAGCAGAAGAGGTCGGACCACAAGGTTATTTGAAGCCGAAAAGTCTCGGAACCAACAAGGAGTTTTTAAGAAGAACAATTGAATCGACGATGCCACGTCGCAAGAAAGATAAAAAATAAACTGATTTATTATGATACAATGTATTACTTTCAAGCGAAAAAATATATAATTTATACAATCTGAGAAGCTTTTAGAAAAAGGAATTAAAGCTGTCGTTGGGAATTTAGAACTTCTCCTCGTAGCGGATTTGTTCGGCAGATGGATGCTCGGTAACATACTTGACAACGAAGACGTTCGACTCTCCTGGAGCAAGTTGGACGGTGTAATCGAGAATCTTCTCCGGAGTGATCTCGGCTCCAACCGATGGCTCAGCGCTAACCTCGGCGACCTCCTTGGCTTCTGGAGACTCGAGACGGACCTGAAAAATGAGAATTAGGATTCAGTTATTTCAGAATTCTGAAATATGAACTCACCTTGATTCTAGAATCCGTAGATCTTGGAAGTTGTTCACGAATAGTGAGAAGTGTCGCATTTGGACGAAGATTGGTGACAGCGGTGGTCTTCTCGGTGACCTGTGAGTTGATCTTTTCAACAGTGCCACTTTGTTCCTGGTAGTTTCTGACTGGCTTGTACTCCACACGGATATTTGGATCAACTCCCAAAGACACTTCGAATTTCTGTGAAACGACAGCATCCTCGAATTCTCCCTTGTTCACAAAGGCTCCGTCCAAGAAGATCGATGCTTGTCCAGCGACGAGTGGATAGTCAGAAGTGTTGACAGAATTGGCGACAAGGAAGGCGGCGGCATTTCTGGATGGTACGGTAACATTGGAGAGTTTGGTTGGGAGAGTGAATTGTCCAATGTTGACCTTGTACTCCTCAGTACGGTCATCAATGGTTGCAGGGCGTCCGATGCTGAATTCAGATGCAATGCTGCTGGATTTAACTTCGGCGCGGGCGTTTTTGAACATGGCTCTTCCCATCATTGGAGCAGCGGCACACTCAACCATGTCGTAGGCCATTGTTCTTCCATAACCTCCTCCTCTCATGCTGTTGCACACTTCTGGCTCTGGAACCACAATAGAGGCCTCCAGGGCTCCAAGCTTCGGGAGCTGCTTAACTCCGTGAGCTGGTTTGGCAGTCGACAGAACAAGTGGCACATTCTTCCAGTCCTCTCCACTGAATTGACGAACCTTTCCAAAGTAGGTGATGTGCATCTCGGATTCCTCTCCAGAAGTGACACGGATATCGTAAAATGGGAACCAGGCGACATTATTGACCTGGTAGGTAATGGTCAGCTCAACGGATCCTCCCTCGGATTCAACGACAATGCTGGCGTATTGAGCCGAGTTACGCCATCTGTAACCGGTGTTATCCCAGTCTTGACTGGCACGATGGAACTCCTCTTCGGCACGTCTGAATTCCTGATCCAAAGTACGGATTTCGGCACGAAGAGTGACAGTTTTCTCTTGATGATAGGCATGAAGGGCATTCAAACTCTCAATTGTACGTCCATCGAAATGGAATGCACCGTCTTTTCCGTGCTTGGCGACCTCAGTGATGAGGTTATCCAATCCTTCGATTCTCTTATTCACTGCCGTTCTGCTATCATTGATCTTATCCTTGGCGCGCTCTTTCTCCTCGAAAATCGCCTTGATTGCGAGAACTCTCTCCGGGATGACGAATTCGGCTCCTTCTTGATTCTTGACGGAGACGTCGTGGATGACGGCCTCACCGGTTCCAGAGACACGAATCGAATCTTGGACAAGGTCGAATGGGAGGTTCTGAAATTGGAAAATTGAGATGAGAAAAACCGGTTCTGCAAAAACTGTTTTAGTGGTTTTGCGAGGTCAAAGGATGACTAAAGTAAACATTATTTCATTTTTCTTCGTTTTTTGAAGGGTTTGAAATGTTTGCAGAGCAGTTAAAGTGTTCAAAAATCGTTAAAAATGACATTTTGATACGGAAAATTCTAAAACCGCCTGGAAATGTCATCTGGCCTATCTAGCCTAGTTTTAGATATTTCCATTCAAATATTCAGTAAATATTGCTACATACCTGAATCTTGACCTCATTGTAACCGGCGGCCAGTTCCAACTGGAAAGTGCGCTTCAACTCGGCGCAGTTCGACTCGGAACTGTAGACGAGCGCCTGAACGATGGCGACGTCGTGAAGGTTGAGCTTGTGGGTTTGGACAATGGTGGCCATTCTGGAAAATGAGAAAACTAATCGGAAAAATGAGAAATTAACAAGAAAATTGAGTGAAAAATGAAGAGAGATATTAAAAAAAAATAAAATGAGTGGATTTTGAATTGACCCAAACAAGAACGCTGTAAGACACACGCAAAATTGCGAAAGCTTGGAATATAGTTCAGTTTAAAAAAATTGTGTTTTTCTTGAGAATTTCTTGTCGTTTCACTAAAAATCATGAAATGTTTTCGAAAATCGACAAAACTGAATTATTTGAGCAAAATCACTACAAGACAAGCGGGAACTGGAGGAGAATTAGGGTTTTTAATGGATATTTTCCGAGAACTTTGTGAATACTCGTCGTGGTTCTAAAACTATTTTTTACATTATTTCACCGAATATAGAGAGAAATTGAAGAAAAGGCCGTTTATCTTCGCCGTGCATCGCGGAAAAATTATGAAATTCCCTACGAAAAGCTACGAAAAAAACAAAACTCCAAGAGATTTTTCGATTTTCACAAAGTTGAAAATTAGTTTTATGCTCATTTTCACCAGAACAAATTTTTTGAGCCACTATCACTGTTCGAAAAATCAAGCGAATTCTTATTTTCCTAAAGAATTTCTAGAACATTTTCGAATAACACCATCCACTATTTCATGCGAAAGCTTATGAAATATAAACGAAATCGAAGCAAAAAGAATGAAAATGAAGGCGAGTCTCCGTCCAAAAAACCATGGGAAACCTCGTGAAATGTCATGAAAATTGGCAAATCACTATGGTGACTCGATGCAAACAAACTCTTTTTTGGAGAGGAAGGAAAACGACTCGCACTCTCAAACACAACAAAATTGTGGCCTTTTGGCCTCTCTTTTATACGAGTTTCGTTTGAAAAGAGACAGGTGAGAGACTACAGGCGAATGAGAGAATTAGAGATAGAAAGGATGGGAAGTAGAAGAAGAAAAATGGGTGGAGTGAATGGAAAAAAAAAACGTTCCGAGAGAGTGATGGGAAACCGAAATTTCGAAAACTTTGAAACTACTAACTGAGAGGAGATCATTCTTTGACCAAGTGTTTCTTTTTCAAAAGAATTTGAGGATCGGATTTTCTGAGCGAAGAGAAAGGAGCACAAATCACATTCTTCTGAAGACGTATGCATTATTTAGAAGAGCTCATAGAGCAATTTATAAGGGAAAATAGAAAACAGAAATAACTCATATTAGCGCACAGAAAAACAATTAAAAGTGATGAAAATAGATGATCCAAGGCTTTCCGTTTCCAGAATTCTTGCTCTCTGAACATAATTTTCAGAGCCTTCCAGCGAAATTATAGAAAATTCCTCAAAATTTTGAAATTTTCGAGTCGTTGAAGTGTATTTTCTAAACTTTTCCGTTGTTCTTGCTTCGTCCCGTCTTTTTTTCAAATTCGTATCATGTTCTAAGAGAAGTTTCGTGTTTTGAGATAAGATAAGTGCAAATTATCACTTCCCGGTTAGAAACACACGAAATCAGTTCCGCGTTCTTCGAGAACAACAGTTCTCAAAAACATTTCTTTTTAAAATTAAAATGATTTATCGGGAACTCTTTTTTGATTAAAAAAACTACGAGATTGCCGTTGGAAAAGCTCGGGAAATCGTGGAAATGAAGTGAAAAAAAAAAGATAATTTGAGAAAATCTGATTACTGTGCATTCTTGCGTAACGGTGTTCACTGCCAGTCTCACGCGAAATTACACACATTTTGTGTTTTTCAAAACGAAAGTTCAGCTGTTCGCCATGAATTTTTGAGCGTTCATTTTTAGTAAACGAAAAAGAGTTTTTCAGTCAGTTTTCAGCAAAGTTTCAAGAAGTGAAGTCTACTAGACCCGGAGATATTAGAAAAAATAGCGAATTCGTTCAAAAAACCCAAATTTCTCCTATTTTTTCAATTTTCCGGCGCAGTTTCCCTCTAATTTCATCAATCTGTACCTAAATCAACAATCGAACAACAATTAAAGATCACCGAAATCTCTTTCTTCTCGCCGCCGTCTCTATCTCCGTAAAACACAAATTAACCCATAAAAATCACCCGAAAAAACGGAAGGAAACTTCCTTGTCGTCCTCTTTCGAAACACATTGCAATGATTCATGAATAGAAACGAAAAAAAGAATAGAATAGAACTATTTCGAAAAAAAGAGAGAAAAAAGTGAGTCAGAATGAGAGAAGACAAACAACAATAAAAAATGAGAGTGAAGAGAGACGGAGAATGAAAAAGACACAAGAGAAAAAGATAAGAGCCTAAATGTCATTCCTAAAAGTGTTTCAGAGCATGAAGAGCACTTAAACGACCCGGTGCTCCAGTGACACCACCTCCTGGATGAGCACCACTTCCGCAGAGATATAGGGAGTTGATTGGGGTAGAGTAGTTGGCCCATTTGGTAACTGGACGGGATAGGTACAACTGGTCAAGACTCATGGAGCCATGGAAGATGTTCTGAAAAATATTTTTATCAGAAACTCTAGATCTATTGGTATTCTCACTCCTCCAGTGATTCCGAAAGTATTCTGAATATCCGGTGGTGTCAGAATATCGTATCCGATGACGCTGGAAGAGAAGTTCGGTGCATAGGCGTCGATTTCCGAGAAGACATGCTTCGCGTATTCTGTCTTCTTCTCTTCCGTCCATTCGTGATCTTTCGGTGAGAATGGAGTGTATTGGGTGAAGAGAAGGACGACGTGTCCGTCTTTACTATCGACAATTGTTCTGTCAACCGATGAGGGAATTGTCATTTCGATGACGGGTCTGGAAATGGTTTTCTGTGATCGGGGATTGGATGATTTGTAATCGAATCTTTGAATGAGTTTCTAGTGTTTTGAAAATCTCAATTTTCTGAAGTTGTTGCTTTCAGTTCGGCTGTAAGAACTGTAAATGGGATGTTTAGAAGGCTTGATGGGTAGAAAAAGTGCTAAAAAAAAGCCAAAGAAAAAAACCAGTAAGCCTACACCCATAGCAGACGGATCAGTTTTTTGACAATAGTATATTAATTTCTCACAAATCTAGAACAGCGAAAAAATTTTTGTGGGAAATCAAAACATTTTTTTGATTGATATCTCTGTCGCATCAGAGAATGTGAGAAAATTCCCAAGAAACCAAACTTTCAGCAATTGAACACTGGGTTTTTTTTGGCTTTTGCAATATATTTCGGGTAAAAAGTGCTGATAACACTGAAAAATTATGTAAGGGATACCCATTAAAGGACCAATCAGTTTTTTGACGATAGTATATTCATTTCTCACAAATCTGGAACAGAGAAAAAATGCTTGTGGAAAATCAAAACGTCGTTTTGATTGATTTATATTTCTCTCGCAACAAAGAATGTGCAGAAAATTCCGAGGAACCACAATTTCAGCAATTGAATTCTGGGTTTTTTGGCTTTTGCAGTATATTTTGGGTAAAAGGTGCTGATAACACTGAAAAAGTATGTAAGGGATACCCATTTATAGAACAATCAGTTTTTTAACAATAGTTTATTCATTTCTCACAAATCTGAAGCAGCGAAAAAATTTTTATGGAAAATCAAAACGTTTTTTTGATTGATTTATATTTCTCCTGCATCAAAAAAGTACTATAAACCTCAAGAAGAAAAAGTTTTAGCACTGAAATTCTGGGTTTTTTTGGGTTTTGCAATTTATTTTTCGACAGAACCCTCACAAAAAAAATTTATCCCAAACGATGATATTCGTCTCTAGAAATCTCCTGATTTTTTTTTGAAATAAGACTTCATATCCGGAACAGTCTTCTTAGAGCTGTCACTCTTCATTTGAGCTGCATTTCAATTCTTGAAATTTTTTAAATATTGCCGTTTCAAATAACCCATTTTATTCATCTTCTCACAAGTCACGTCAATGGTTTAATTATCCGCTACTTCCCAACTTCTAAAACTTCTTCTCACCTCCTGCTATATCTTCCATTTTTATAATCCAACACGGCGTCATGCACCACTTGCATATTCTCACAATTCATGTGAATCGTTGTCTGATGATGTGGCATTGGCTCCGATCCCTGATTTGGCTTGGCCAAGAAATTCGGAAGCTCCTTCACAGCCACATTGATTTTTGTTACAGGGGAAGTATAGTCAATTTGACTAATCGATCTATAGAAATCAGCTGGCAGAGACTCCTTTTTGACGAGATTATTGAATGTAACATGAGGAGTTGCATTCGACATAACGATCTTTGAGTGAAGTTCTTTTCCATTCGAAAGCCGAACTCCTTTGGCGACATTCCCATCTAGAAGAACTTCCTGAACATCTTGTTCAGTGTGAATTTCAGCTCCATGAAACTTGGCACATTCTGCGATGGCATCGGATACAGCACCCATTCCTCCGTACACATATCCCCAGGCTCCTTTGTGCTCGTCAAGTCCACCGATGACGTGGTGGAGGAGGACGTATCTGGAAATATGGTCATTAAAAATAGTGTAGACGTTCTTCGGAAAAGGACCGTGAACAACTAATTTTCAATTAAAAGAACTGATGATTTTGAGCCGAATGTTAGCCAGCACGAGTTGAATTGGTATTAAAAATCAATGATTTCGGCAGAAAAATAAAACATGTTCGAAACAGCAAACAATTTGAAGAGTTTTATAAGATTTTGGGAAACAGAACATCAAAAAGTTCGGGAATATCTTCCTGAAACTTTAATGTTTCATCGAGGTTTCAAGGTTTCGCACTGGAATTTTCTACCGATACACTCGGGGAAAACGTTACACAGAACAAAAACAGCGTTTCCAAAAAAAAAAACCTCCATCTGCCCTTCAAAACTTTCCAAACCACCTTACCCAGTTCCCGGATCCATGGGACTTGCTGCCAATCCAATGACTCCATCAGTTCCAAGTGTTGCTTTCAAAACGTCACTTTCGAACCATTTATTCATAATCTTCGAAATCGGAGCAGTCATTAATTCATAAAAATCCACTGCATTTCTCAATCCCAATGGTTGAACTGTCTTGAATAAAAGGTACAAATGGGGAAGCATTTTGTAAATGGGACGTTGCAAATCCAATGGCTCATAATCCATCAGCTGCTCAAAAGCATGAGTGATTTCCGAAATAAAGTGCTCATACTTCGGATAGTTTTCAGCATCTGCTTTTGAGAACTTTGCGATTTCTCGTTGGTTCTCTGCCATGTCCATTCCGAGGAGCAGAGATTCATGAGTATTTCGGATTGGAGTGAAGGAGTTCGGATTCCTGATATGATAACGAAGTCCGAACTTCTTGAGATTGAGCTCTTGCATGACTACTGGTCGTAGGAGACTCAGGAGGTATGAGGCTCTGGAGAATCGGAATCCAGGGACGATTTCCTCGGTGACAGCCGCTCCACCAAGAATGTGACGACGTTCCAGGACACATACTTTTTTGCCCGCTTTTGCGAGATAGGCGGCCTGAAAATGAAATAATTTGCTGTTTCCAAAACGAGACTTCAAAATGTATCGTCAGTTTTATTCCGATGATTTTCCGATGAACAAAAAATAGCTCTTTCACAGTTTCAGTGATAAAATTTCAAAGCATCAAAACTCAAACTTTTTCATTATGATTCCACACTTGTAACCCAATCACTACTGGAAAACTTCTGGAAATAGGTTTTCAAACACACCACCGGAGAATTTTAAGTTTTAAACGTTGCAATTTTCACTGTTTTATGTAGCATACTATTGAATGAACTACATGTTTCATCAATATGCCCATAGTGAGAGATAAAAAGGCATAAGAAAGTAATGGTTCGTATTGAGCATGATGTATCTTCAGAAACAAGAAGTGTGGAAGAAAAAATGAAAAATTTTTTCTCAGAAGATAAATCATTTTCGATTTTGCATCAAAATTTGGATTTGGTGGGGTCAACTTGGTGGAAACTCATG
Organism: Caenorhabditis brenneri; assembly: GCA_000143925.2. Lineage (NCBI taxonomy): Eukaryota > Metazoa > Nematoda > Chromadorea > Rhabditida > Rhabditidae > Caenorhabditis > Caenorhabditis brenneri. The sequence goes on from GL380108.1 coordinate 21,431, forward strand.
ATCCATAGGACTTTTCCAACAGTTTTCTCCACACTGTCTACGCGGAAACTAAGTGGAAAAAACATTATTTACTGTTTTAGACACCAAGTTTGAAGATTTAGAATTGAAATTTTTTTGATTCCTCTGGTAAAAAAACTTGGTAAAAAAAATTTGGTAAGTTCTTTTGAACGAGTCGTGAAAAAATAAAGAGCCTGTGCATATAATCCTAAGAACGAGATTCATTGGTGAATTTAGTGCCCAACCCTATGAATTTCGTGGGAGATATGTTGTCTTTGCGTCCGAAGACAAAAACTACACAATCTCTTCTCTGGAAGTACAGTCTGAATTGTTTCAGGTGGAAATTCCAGCGTTTCAAAAATGACTTTTTTACTATTTCATAGATAAAGTAATTCAGTTGAGCAATTGATGAGAAGTTCTACCTACAATCTGTTGAATGTCATATTTGAAAAAAAAATCAGATTTCATGTTTAGTACGAACTTTTAAGACTTTTTGATCACAGTTTCAGTGTTTTGTGAAATACCGAAGCTGGCTTTCCTACTGTTAGGGTGACGATATTTGGTAACAAAAAGTCATACTTTTTGATCTATTCTTGCAAAAAAACCCATTGTTAAAAAAATAGTTCAGATAACAACTATTCGTGTCACTGGAAAAAAACATTCCCGACTACTTGAGGTGGAAATTCAAACTTTCAGAGCTTGCAAATGTTTACTGTGTCAGGTAGAACATGTTTTGATCAACAAAACCTTCAAATAGTTTTGCAGCCCTTTTTGCTATTTTTTGAACTTCATAAACTTCTGCGTCAAAACAGAAGTAGTAAAAAAAGACCTTCAATTTAAATGCATCTCAAATAATTTTCAACCACACTGAGTCTTCAGAAAAATGGGACCGCATATTTTACTGTTTCATCTTCACCAGAAAAGCCGAAAGAAAACTCAAAAATGATGACTCAAGTAGGACTTGGCATATCTCCAAAAAAACAACTTAGTTTTCAAAATTGATGAAATGATACGATTTGAAACAAGACTAGTTGAGAAATTTTACATTTTTTACTGTTTCAGTAAGGAAGTAAGAACCAAAATGAAAAAGCTTGTTAGTCGAAGACGACATAAGTTTCTAAATTATTCAGTTTCAAAGAATATGAACACTGCGCACTATCTTTGATGCTGAAAGCTTTGCGTCTTATTCCCAGCCCTTGCGAATCCCAAAAAAAAAAACAAAAAAAAGAAAACGAACCGCGGTCAATCCGTTGTGTCCTCCTCCAATAATGATGGCATCATAGGATTGTTTACTAAAATATCGCCGACCAATTCGAAACGACATTTATTCTCTCCTCTTCTTTTTTCTACTTACAACACCTGCAAACAACTTTCTGCAAAACAACAAGAAATTGATCGTCGAAATGAAATGAAAAAGGTTGAAATGAGAGAACAAGAGGCGAAAAGACAGAAGAGAAAATCAAAAGAAATTGGAAGAGTTTGCAAAATAATTATCGAAAAAAGAGCAACCTTCGCCCCTTCTTTTCCTTGTTAGCAATGATTTTTGTGTTCTCTGATTGTTATCTTTATGTCTTTGTGTCTTTATCTCTAATTGCAAAGAAAATAAGAAAAAATGCATTTATACAGATAAGATACGATAAAAAGAGATCTTGTTTACCGAAGGAAAAACAGGGTGAGTCCCAATAGAATCAGGGTGCCGAGAGCTGAAAAATGTGGAAGAAAAGGTCAAAATTTTGGAAGAGAAGAAAATGAAAAACAAGGGAAAATGAAAAGTAAACAAACCTAGAGTGGAGATAAGAATGATTGAAAACCAATCGTCATCCTCTTCTTTTTTGAGTCTGAAAAAGTAGTGTGATAGTCGGTCAAACAGTAATGTTTTAATTCAAGGATACTTATTAGTAAGAATTATGAAAATGTAACAATTCGAATTTGTAGAAACAAGATTTAGTGTTCTGCAATTTTGTAGCGAGCTCCTATCAGTCGGTATTTGCATACTTTTAACAATATCTGTATTTTCACAAGATCGCAACTCAATTTGAAAAATTACAGTTTCTAGAAAGGCTGAATAAGAGTTGCGCTTTAAAAATGTTCGTTTTTGTGAAGAACCAATCGGAAACATTTTTGTTGACATCAATTGAATAAAAAAAAGATGAGAATTCCAAAATGAAGCACCATTACCGAATGCTGCAGGTTTTAGAAAGTTTGAATGTCCAAATTGAAACAGGTTTCATTGTTACCATTTCATCAAAATATTTTAAATCTTAATCACGACAACGTTCGTTTACTATTTTTCAGTTTTTTTTAGAATTCAAAGTGAAAAATGAGATAACTCAATCTCAGAACTGCACAGATGTTTAGTAAGTCACGTAATAAAAAGTTGTCTGAACGGTTCTACAAAATCCGTATGAGAAATAGTACCAAACCAGTCGGTGGGGCCGCCTAACGGCGGCTCACCTCCTTTCCTTCGTCGCTGCGCTCCTCAATGGCTCGCGGCTTCGCCGCTCGCTCCCCATTCCCAAAACTGATTCATCCCTTTTAAAGTTTCAAATTTTTGGGCGGAGTGCTGAGATGCTGATATGTTGAAAATGCTTCCATGAAACCAATTCTTTCTGAAGCGTTTGATTTCGGAAAATTTTTGCCTTTTTTTCATGTTGCTTCAAAAAAGTTTTGTTTCCGTTTTCATGGAAATTGTTTTCCGAAAAATTTATGTTTCCGTTTTAAGTGGAATTTTTTTTAGCGTTCCGTGCAGCATTGGCAGAAAAAAAACTTAAGCAAATTCAACGGAAAAGTTTCTATTAAAAAATTAATTTTTCGCAGTGTAAAATGTGGGGAATAGGATATAGGATCCTCCTCTGATTCTTTTTTTGGTCAGCCTTAGATCTTTTCTCATTTTTTGGTGCTAACCCGCATTAGAACTGGCCGCATCAGAACTGACCCGTATTAGAACTGGCCGGATTAGAACCGGGTACTTCCGAAGTATCTGGAAGCTCGAAAAATTGAGGGAATGTTTAGGGCCATAATGTCATATTCTGTACGAAAATTCAGCCTCGAGTCGCAACTGGGAGCTTGAATATGGCCCGGTTCTGATCCGGAAAGTTCTGATCCGGAAAGTTCTGATCCGGAAAGTTCTAATGCGGCCAGTTCTAATGCGGGGTAGCACCCATTTTTTGGTCTCCGTGGGCTCGTTCAATCTGCTGGGCCCTTTTTTTAAGTTAAAATTCTGCCTTTTAGGTTGTGTTATACTCACTTCTTTTTGGTTTGCTCACACTCGTTTCGTTAAATTTGGTCTTAGTACGCCCATTTCAGCGTTTTTAGTCAAAATCCCAAGATATTTTGAAATTTAAAAAATATTGACCGCACCTGAAAACCGAACCCCATTTCAACGCTGTAAAGAATTGAAGGACTTACAAACAACAAACCAACAGGAAATGTGTTTTAAAATAATGAGATAATGACGAAAACAATAATCCAAACTTTAAAAGTGCAGTGACAGTTCTGTGACAGTTCACGTGGATAGCAGTGTTTCTCTCTCCAAGAAACATTCCGTGAGCCCTATCTAGGCACAGGGTCCCACAGAGCTCAAAATGAAAAATGAAAAAGACGGGCATAATGTTTAAATCGAGCTCTTTCGATATGTGAAAACCCTGTGCAAATCGGACAAAAACTGAGAGAGCTAGGCTCGGCGCCGGACTTACAAACAACAAACACACAGAAAAGGTGTTTTAGAATAATGAGATATTGGTCAATTCAGAATTCATCGTTCAAAGCTTTACCGTCGGTAGACACGTTGATGAACATACTGAATTTCAAATATTTTGTGAAGTCACATTTTGAAAACAGTAATCTCTCTTTTGAAAATGCTTTAAATAATAGCTTTGTTTTTTCTAGTTTCACAAACACGTATGATTGTAGTGCTGCTAGACTCACGAAGTCCGGCAAAATGTTGTTTTCGAAACAGCAATTTTCGCAGGATATTTTCAAAAAGTACTGTTTCAGATTATTTTTAATTGAGTATTATAATGAAAACTCTGATCTGATTGCTTCATTAACACCTGAGAATAATTTGTCGTGAATTCTGATTCCTAGTCCGCGAAAACCATAAGTCACAATTCCGAAAGAGCTGAATACGGAGAAAAATATAGGTCTAAGACGAGGAGAGAACGCTATAATTTTCATAAGATATTTTAAATGTCAGAAGTGAAACAGGTTCCATTATTAAGATTTCATCAAAATCTCATTTTAAGGGTATTCTCAATAAATTTTCTGTACAAATTTTTATTTATTGTAGAATTTAGACCGCAAACATGACAACTCAATCTCAAATCTGCCCAGGCGTCATAGTATGACATCTTCCCGTGAACCAAAAAATTCCATCCAAATAAAAAGGGAACATAATTATAGTTTCTCTGTCCAGTGCGCACAAAAGTCAATTGCGAAACAGTGCAAAAAATTGATCAATTACAATTTCAGCCTCCACTCAGCCTTCTAACAATATATTAATTTTGACCTGGTTATGTCTCATTTCCGAAACAGTGAATTTTCACAAAAAATAATGAAAAACTTGTATTTTTCCAACTTTACGAAATACGAATTTGTCAATGCTGCCAGGCTCACAAAGTCCGGCAAAACATTATTTTTGAAACAGTAATTTTTCACAGGACATTTTCCAAAAGTACTAATTCAGATTGTTTTTAATAGCGTATTAGAATGAAAACTCTGGTTAGAATGGTTCAATACGTTGGTGCCTAGTACGGACACAACTCAATGCTATCTCCAAGCAGCCTTCCCAGAAATAAAACTAACTCTCTCTTCTTTCCACCTGTCTTTGACACCAATTCAACCACAATTTCGAGACGTGCCGGACTCTGGTAACTGATAACAGCGATGATCTTTGGATTCTTAGATAGTTGCTCCTCACTCATTCGCACTATCAAATCAATGCCATTTGGGTGTTGGAACTGAATGAAAATGACCTTTTATAGAACTGCACTTTCAAACCCACAATTCGTTTCGGTTGATGTGCACAATCCCTTATATGAGGTAACTTCTCAATGGGGTCTCCATCGATGGTGAAATTTGCGCTTAGGATACTTCCAGTGTTAATTTTCCGATCAATTTGTAGACGATAAAGCTTTTCTGGGGTCAAACTGAGGATGTTATAAGCGTTTCGGAGTACATAAATGGAGGCATTTTCACAGACATCTCGTTCTTCGATTTTTGCGACTTCTTTTTCAGGGAGCATCTGAAATTACTTTATTTGGTGTCTAGAACTTCAAAAAGTTAAAAAAAAAATCCTTACCGATGAATTGCCGTACAAACACTTTGCCAACTCCCAACAATCCATTTTCTGAATGTGATCCTTGCAATCTTTGATTTGAAAAACCTTCAAAGTATTCTTCGGAACTCCCAATTTTCGATTCAAACTTTCACGAGATTGATCCAGAAGGTGTGATATTCCAGAAATATTCATCCCTTTCGAAAGTTTCATCAAGTTTTCATTTTCTCGAAACAATTGGTCCAAATCGTCATTTCCGATTTCTCCAGTGGGACGGATCATGAATTCACCGTGACGATTTTGATAGGATTCTACGGATTTGCTGGAAAAAAAGGATTTGAAATTGACATAAAATAATGGCTCTACAAATAAAGTTTTCACTGTTACAAAATGTTGAAAAATGAAACAGAATCAGAATAAAAAAATGATTAAACGAGTTTTTCCCTTTTCTGTTTATGATTCCCTACCATCTACTACTTGTCTCAAACTGTTTACAGACAGCTTTCGGACAACAACACGCCGAGCAGCAACTCCAATCACTCCACTTTACGAATAACTCGACATTCGGAAAACTTGTATCCACGTGGTCCTCGGAGCCAATTGGCACCATATTGAACTCTTCAATTTTTGTGTAATCTGGATGGAAAAGAGATAAAATATACCGTAATCTGTATGATGGACTTACCGTATTCAATGGCATGAATGACTAAAAATAGAAAGAAAAAGAAGTACATTTTCTGATTGGATTTTCGAGCGATTTGAAAATATGGAAATAATTTTTTTGAGAAGTTTTTTGAACTATACACGTGAGGTTGGGGGAATGGTGACCACGTTTTTGAAGCATCTAATAAAAATGTTTTTCGGTTTCATGTTCCAGATTTGGAAAACTTCAAAAACTGGTGATTATTGGGGTATCTTCATTATAGTCAAACCATCCAGAATTTCTGATAGTGTCATTTTACTATAGCTCCGCTTCAATTTTTATCGACGTCTAATATAATTGCACCGTAAAATGCGAAATGGGAACTCTAGGAAATTAACTGAGCCATAAAAACCTTTATTACAACGGCATCCACTTGATTATTACTTCCAGATGTACTGTTCCCGCGGTCTCAGAAACCTTGCTTTGTAGGAAACTGGAATTCTCTAATGACAGAAATCTGTAATTTTTCTTGTTGCGTGCGATAGATTGTGATATAGATTCAGCGAATCTGTCCTTTCCAAACTGATATCCGTGTATTCTAATCTCTATTTTACAATATCATGAAACGCATAAATTTTTTTGAAGATTGTCAATCGTAGTTACTCTTGTGTTAATCGATTCTAGCATTATCTTCGATTAGGCCTGCTTATTTAGATGATAGCTGTGCCAGTGGGATGTATTCAAAGTTGAACTGTTTTTGAATTGATTTTTTGTGTTTTAAGTCCCATTCTAGGTTTTGCCAACAAGATTTTCTCTACTTGTGGAACACTTGTTTTGTTTTCAAACTTCATTTTTCAGTTTCAAGAAACACACAAAATCTCGGAGGTAATCATTCACAATAAGATCTCATCAACATTTCTTAACTCAAAAATTTAGAGTAATAAAATTCTGCAGTGGACTTGCAAGTTCGGTACCCTTTCTCTGTTTTTTTTCACTGCTGTTCCGATATAGATTTCGCAAATTATTTATTTTTTGATTAAGTACCCGTCATCAGCCCATTCTGAATTTTTTTTAAAGTTTCATGAAACACATAAACTTTTCTCAAGGTGATCCGTTACAGTGAATTCGGACTAATTCGTTGTATTTGAATCTGTCGACACCCGTTTCATTTTCGATTTGGTCCACTCTTTAAAACGGCAAGTTTTAGCTTCCGAATCTCAATGAGCTCAAAGTTGAACTGTTTTTGATCTATTTTCGGTATTTTGGACGTTATTCGATTAGAAGTTTCGATAACCCAGTTTCTCAATCTGCCAAACACTTGCTCTGTTTTCTGTACTTCATTTTCCAGTTTCATGAAACACATAAACTTTTTATAAGGTGATCTATTACAGTGGTCAGAACTTACCGTGGTTTTATAGATACTTCTTTTTAGTTTCACCTCTGATTCAGTCCGCCTACCAGAACTGAAAGTTTCAGCTTTCATAACTCGATGAGCTCATATTGCCAGGTTTGAACAGTTTTTGTTTTAGGTGTCATTTTATTTCAGTTCTTTTCACCAGGGTCTTACCAGTTTTTTGGTTTTCAAGCATCGTTTTTCCGTTTCATGAAACACATTAGTTTTTTCAAAAATTTTTAACTAGGGAATGGTCTGAATGGGGTGTGCAGTTGAGATATAAGAGGTGAATAGGCCGAAAGCTGACATTCACCCGACTCCAAAACAGTTTTCACTACCTGCCAAACGATTCATTGAAGCGAGATATTTCGATCTGAAATTTTGGTACAAAATCCTCTGGTTTTGCACTGTTTCTCACTTTTTCACAACACTTCCACGCGGTACTCAACTGTCAAAAACCGTGTCCTTCCCATCGCCCTGGTTTACTGAGGAAAATTGTGGTCGGTTGGCCGAGGCGGGAACAGCATTGACTTTGGGGAGGGGACTCTATGGTTCGACCCCCTCTCAAATTTTATATTTTTTCATCTTTTAAAAAAAAACTTAAAAATTACTTTCAATGGTATTGACGTACACTACCTAACATAGTTAACTACTTTCAGATATTTTAGCAACTTTTTTTGAAAGAAAGTTTCCCCAAAATTTTTCATGGGGTTGGGCATGGAAAAAAGTGAGAAATTTCGGAAAAATAAATTTTCGAAAAAAGTTTTTTATTGATAGTTCTGTAGCTTTGGCAAAGAGAAAACATGTTTTTTGAGGTCGTAAACCGTCTTTTAGGGCTTTTGAAAAGATGAAAAAATATAAAATTTGAGAGGGGGTCGAACCATAGAGTCCCCTCCCCAAAGTCAATGCTGTTCCCGCCTCGGCCAACCGACCACATTTTCTACAGTGAAGCAATGCGATGGGAAGGACACGGTTTTTGACAGTTGAGTACCGCGTGGAAGTGTTGTGAAAAAGTGAGAAACAGTGCAAAACCAGAGGATTTTGTACCAAAATTTCAGATCGAAATATCTCGCTTCAATGAATCGTTTGGCAGGTAGTGAAAACTGTTTTGGAGTCGGGTGAATGTCAGCTTTCGGCCTATTCACCTCTTATATCTCAACTGCACACCCCATTCAGACCATTCCCTAGTAAGTGTAATTCAAATATGAATTGATGACCAGTTATGATTCGATGTTTCGGTTTTTTCAAAGTTTCATGAAACACAAAAAAATACTTCTAAGGTAATTCACTATAATAAATCCTCGCCCAATCCCTTTCTCCTCCAATTTCCGAATTTTCTAAACCAAAAAATCCAGAATCCCCTCAACTCATATAAAAATGTATTATCTGTTTTGTGCTAGTAGAACCCTTTCTTTCTCGAATGCTAGAATTTTCTAATGAAGAAAATCTGTAATTCTTATTGCAGTGTGCAATCTTGACGACATCAATTTCGACTGCCTTTCTGATGGAGTTTTTGCTTGGAAACTGTCATCAGTTATTTCCTATCTTAATTTTTCAGTTTCACGAAACACATAAATAGGGTATTCCGTTATATTAAATTGTATATTCAAATCTGTCCATTCTCGTTTCATTCCCATATGCAAGTTACAGCTTTCGAATCTCAATGAGCTCAAAGTTGAACTTTTTTCGATCTACTTTTCGGTATTTTAGTTGTCATTTCTTGCCGAACACTTTTTTGTTTTCAAACTTCATTTTTCAGTTTCATGAAACACATAAATTTTTCTTAAGGTGATCTATAACAGTGGTTCCAATTCTGGGCGCGGTTAAACAAAAAACTCACTTTCAGTTTCACCTTCGATAAAGTCCGCTTACTAGAACTGCAAGTTTCACCTTTCATGACTCAACGAGCTCATATTGTCAGGTTTGAACAGTTTTTTTTTTGTTTTAGGTGTCATTCTATTATAATTTCGCTCAACCGGGTAGCCAATGGTTCTTTGGTTTTCAAGCATCATTTTTCAATTTCATAAAACACTTTAGTTTTATGAGGTTCTATACGGTCGTTTATAACACAGTACTTCATGGATGACCAATTCTCATTTGATGTTTCAGTTTTATCAGTTTCATGAAACCGAAAAATAATTTCTAAGATAATCCTTCATAATATTTCGTTGCCCAATCCATTTCTCCTATGATTTCCAATTTTCTAAACCCAAAAATACAGACGCCCTCAACTTATATGAAATGTATTACCTGTTTTGTTCTAGTAGAACCCCTCTCTCTCAATTACTAGAATTCTCGAATGAAAAACGTCTGTAATGTTTCTTCATGCGTGCAATCTTGACGACATTCATTTCGAGTGCCTTTCTGATGGAGTTTTTACTCAAGAACTGTCATCAGTTATTTCCTGTCTTTATTTTTCAGTTTCATGAAACACATAACATTTTCTCAAGGTGATCCGTCACATTAAATTCTGATTGTATCTTTAAATCTGTTGATCCTCTTTCCATTTTCGATTTGGTCCACTCCTAAGAACTGCAAGTTTCAGCTTCCATAAATCAATGAGCTCACAGTGTCAGCTTTGAAGAGTTTTTTGTTTTAGGTGACATTCTGTTCTAGGTTCTAACACGGTTTCTTCCATCTTCTTTTGTTTTCTGCACTTCATTTTTGAGTTTCATGAAGCACATACGTTTTCCTCAAAGTGATCTTTCACAGCAAACCAAATTCTTCGCGATTTGATAAATTCCTCTTTTTTAGTTTCACTTTTGATTTAGTCCGCCTACCAGAACTGAAAGCTTCAGCTTTCATAACTCAAAGAGCTCACATTGTCAGCTTTGTACATTTTTTAGTTTTTGGTGGCATTCTTTTATAGGTTCGATCAACAAGATACCCAACGGTTCTTTGGTTTTCAAACTTTATTTTTCAGTTTCATGAAACCTGAAAAAGACTTCTGAGGTGATCCGTTGTTGTAATTCGTTATAATATCACGTTGCCCGGTCCCCTTCTCCTTCAACTTCTAAACTTTTTCAACACAGAAAATCCAGAATCCCTTCATCTCTGAATAAAAACTTTGATGTATGTTTGTGAAAAGGGGTCCGAAATTCCAGGAAGACATCCGGATGTGCGTGTATAGAGGTTATTTAGTATGAGTCGGAGGAGTCTTCTCCTCCAAAGCGGCTCTTCTTCTCTTTTTCGGTAACAATTGACGATTTGTGGTGGTAGTTGGGTGAGTAAGAGAGTGTTCGATTCGAGGAGTCTCTTCTCTGCACCCTCCTCATTCTGAATGCTCTCTCGCCTACCCATTGAATGGCTGCTCCTCCACGGTATTCCCTTGTGATAGCTCGTTAACAAGATGCCATATACCAACACACGACATACACACAAACGACAAACGAGATGTCTCTTTTTCGGGTGAAGTCGCCTCCTGCGGTTTCCGGTTAGGAAGGCGGTGGATACCGTAGTCCTTTAGGATTCCTTCTTCTTCTAACTTGAATTGCAAATCAGACATGTATTGTTCGTCGTCGGGAGAGTTCCAAAGGAGAAATGGCACCACACGCGATTGAAGTTCCGTTTGGAGAAGGCAAACGATGAGTAAAGTTGTCCGGTGTTTGGAAGGATAGGAATGGAGAAGGATCCTGAATTAGTCACGTCATCTGTGAAGAAATGAGTCAGAATTTTTGAGGATCTTTGGAATCCTCTGTCTTTTTAGAGTGAAAATTTGACAATTGATCAAAAATCCAGGTGTTCTGAACAATACTGAATTATAGAAGAGGTGGAACAGTAGTTGATGGATCGTTAGTTTCAGTTTCATTGACAGTAGCAACTTCAGAAACGAATATACAAAAGATAGGTAGAATATGAAACGGTAGAAAATAGAAACTAAAGAATGTTGTTGAATCGATAAAGGAAAACATATCAAGGTGTGCTGAGGGAATCTGAATTATTGGAAAAGTGGAACAGTAGTCGATCGATTGTGAGCAGAACAGCTTCAGTTTAATTAGCAACTTGAGAAACAATCATAAAAAGATACCTAGGATATGAAATTGTAGAGAATAAGAAGTCTGCAATGCCGTTTTATTAAAGGTTTTTTTTTCAGGTTGAGTGTCTGTCTAATAGGGGTAACATACTCGGCAATTGTTACTAAGATACTATTAGTCAAGCAAACTGCGGTTTACTTGGGACCTATTAGAAACAGTGAAAAACTAATTTCAAAGCCCCACCCAGCCCGGATTCAAAAAACTCACTACAGGACCGGTGAAATAGTAGTTGATGGATGGAACGATCAGCTTTTACTGATGAAAAAGCAATTATACAAAAGATATGTAGAATATGTAACGGTAAAAATAAAAACTCAGTGATGCCGTTTCATCAGATGTTCATAGTATGTTTGGTTCCTGTACAGTAACGGTATCAAGCCAAGATGTTCTATGTCAAAATCAGGCAGAAGGGCTCGTTCATAGGCACTCCAAGTTGCGCAGTTTTTATAGAGTTTACCTTCCTATCACTGAATTGTTCGGTTTCAGTATTTTTGTATTAAGGAATCGTTTCAAGCTGATTGTTTCTCTGTCATTTTGAAGTAGTTGAAACTTTAGTGAAATAGTTTTTTTTAGCTATGCATGATTTTTTTTTGACAGATTTATGGCTGGAAGTAAGTGATTTGAAAAAAAACTCTGAAAAGATGCAGGGAACGAGAAACAGGAAATTTTAGAAAAAAAGCTGTCACCTTGCTCAATTTTCCATGACCCTGTGAAGGAAGAGATACTGTATTTCAGCAAAATAGAGAATGAAATTTTCCGGCGGTTACGAACAAAAAAGGTTTTACCGGATCATGTAGCTCAGCCAATAGGAACTCTGGTAATCTGCAAGGCCTGCTCCAGGTTCAAAACCACCAACAGTACCTAGTATATAAATTTCAGATAACTTAAATTTTGAGTTTCATCCTTTTTAAAACAATAATATCGGTTTCAACAATACCTCATTTTTGTAGTTTTTGGGACTGCTTTAATTTCTCATACATTTTTTTATTTAGAAATTCTATGCCGTTCAGTTAAAGGTATTGTAGTACGTTGTTTATTTCAAAGTAAGATGTACTGAAAACAGTCAACAGTATTGCCCTCTCTCACCTGTTCTCTGTGAAATATAAGTTATACTCTGATAAAATTGCACTTTTTGCCAGAAACTGTCCTTCCATTGGAACCTTAACTTTTTCCAAAATCCCTTCCCCTTCCCCAAATCTCCCCCTGTCAGGTTGCCTTCCAAAAAAAGTGTGAGAAGTTGTTGGTGTCTATCTATCTCCTGTCTGCTTTCCTGCCCACACGAAAAAATTGAAAAAAGAAAAAGCGGTCCCTTGATGAAATATGGTGAAGATGGATGGTGTAGGTTGTCGCTCAGAATTCCTTGTGCGAGAGAAGTGTTGCCATTTCGGGAAGGTTTCCCCGTGAGGGTTTCTCTTTGAAGACACGGTTGCTTCTTCCTTTTGACAAGTGTCGGCTTATTCCTTCGTCTTCGGGAATTGTTTTGCCTGGAGAAGTGTTTGATTGGCAGGAGGGCCCCCGGTCTCTCCTTTCGGTGAAAACGGTGAATATGGAAGAATCTCTGGGGAATCTTCTGTGGGGGATTTATCAATCACTTTAGGAGGAGGAGGAAGAGTAGGGGGGAACAAGTTGAGTGGTGTTGCAATGACTTAGTTAGGAAGAGAAGAAGACAAGAGACATGTCAAACATGATAAAGTACTTTTAACTGAAAAAAGAACATCTTTCGGAAGTTATTCATTGCGATTTTTTTCATACGAAAACTCAACTTAATAGCTTATTTTTGAATCGGTTCAAAATTGTGGAAGTGGTGAAACAGGAAAATTTACGATTTCAGTATG
>GL380108.1:66955-96150 GCA_000143925.2 Caenorhabditis brenneri
CCGGTTGGACAAGTATGGCTTTAGGACGCGTTCTCTGTGAGGTTGGAGGAGAGTTGTGTTGTCCACTGTACATAAAAAGTCAAACCCATTTGTTTGAACTGGTAATATATGTGGTGGATGCCTAAGTACTTCTGAGTCTTTTCCGGCATAACTCATTAGGCTCCGCCCCCTTGTTTCAGATATCGATCGATTTTCAGCAATATCTGAAAAATCTTTCCTAGTTGAGATATCAATGAGATCTCTTCACCAATCGATAGAAACCATTTTTGTGAGCAAGTTTCGTGTTTAGAAGAAAATTCTAGCTTCACGTCTTCATGGAGAAATTTTGATGGTTTTGCGAAAATTATCGTTTTTTCATCATTTTTTGATTGTAGCTCGAAGGGGAGGGGTCGATGCAGGCTAAACAATATTATGTAAATTTCCCCAACCCATTTTGACATCGATTTGTCATATTTAGAAAGAAATCCAGGGGGACCCCTTTTTTGATATAAGCCAAAATGTGTGAAATTTCAGCATATTTCCATGTATCCCTATACATGGCCAGAAAGTCAAAGTTGAGAAAATCCATAATAATTATTTTTTGGATAGTACTAACCAATATTAACATATTCCCAAAGTATCAGCTCATTCCGTTCTCTCTCCTTCATGTAGTAGCAACTGGAAAAAATTCTGGCTGTTATCACTTCAGATGGTCATAACTTTTTTCGCAGGGGTCGAAATCAGGCAGGCTTTGGCTAATTTTGTTACAAATTGATTACACTACAAAAAACTTAACTAGTGTAATTTCAGAAAACTTACATAAGGTATCGAAGAAAACGAAGAAAGTTTGTAAGTGGATTATGATTGATATTATTCCACTTGAATCCTTTGTTCCCTATCTTCGGAACTCTATGCCATTTTTCAGAAATTACTCTAGTTGAGTTTTTTGTAGTGTAGTCATTTGTAACAAAATTAGCCAAAGCCTGCCTGATTTCGACCCCTGCGAAAAAAGTATGACCATCTGAAGTGATAACAGCCAGAATTTTTTCCAGTTGCTACTACATGAAGGAGAGAGAACGGAATGAGCTGATACTTTGGGAATATGTTAATATTGGTTAGTACTATCCAAAAAATAATTATTATGGATTTTCTCAACTTTGACTTTCTGGCCATGTATAGGGATACATGGAAATATGCTGAAATTTCACACATTTTGGCTTATATCAAAAAAGGGGTCCCCCTGGATTTCTTTCTAAATATGACAAATCGATGTCAAAATGGGTTGGGGAAATTTACATAATATTGTTTAGCCTGCATCGACCCCTCCCCTTGGAGCTACAGTCAAAAAACGATGAAAAAACGACATTTTTCACAAATCCATCAAAATTTCTCCATGAAGACGTGAAGTTAAAATTTTCTTCTGAACACAAAACTTGCTCATAAAAATGGTTTCTATCGATTGGTGAAGAGATCTCATTGATATCTCAACTAGGAAAGATTTTTCAGATTTTGCTGAAAATCGATCGATATCTGAAACAAGGGGGCGGAGCCTAATGAGTTATGCCGGAAAAGACTCAAAAGTACTTAGGCATCCACCACATATATTACCAGTTCAAACAAATGGGTTTGACTTTTTATGTACAGTACTGAAATCACTTTTCACAGAGAACGCCTCTTAGGCAGTGAGCGCTGCTTGTCGTATGTTAGTTTCTAGTTTCAGTCAGTAGTATTTGTAGTTTCTAGTTCAAAACTAAAATTGGCTCCTGAACAGAAAAAATCGGAATTAAAAAAAATTGCGGTTTCTGACTGTTTTCAAGTCTGCTCGATGAAATTAGCAATAGTGCATTGTCTTCGAGTACGATTTATAGTTTGAAGTTGCTATCAGCTTATACTCCTGGCTCTCAATATCCCATCATGCACTTGTAGTTTGTAGTCCATAACTGGAAACGAGGCTTGGACAAAAAGTATCCGAAACTTGAAAAAAAACGCTGTTTCTTACAGTTATGAAGTCATATCTAATACGGCTAGAAGCGATATGCGGCTTTTGTTTTACAGTATTTTTTTTGTTTTCGTAGCCTGTGCTATTTTCAGTTTGTAGTCTATCGCTGATAGAGCTCGATTTTTGAACAAAAATAAAAATATCAGAATTTCAAAAAAGTTGCGGTTTCTGTCAATTTTCAATTCTGCTAGATAGCACTAATGATAGTTAAGCTACATATCGGTACTGTTGTAGTCTCTAGTTTATAGATTCTAGCCTATCAAATTTTTTTCTTGACTGAAACCCTTTGGTTTGACTCCAGAAGCTTTAAAAAAACTTTTTTTTTGCTAAGAAAAATTGTAACTTCTGTAGTTTGTAGTCTCTGTACTGAGCTCACTTTCAGTGAGAACGAGAAGTCATGTATCTCTCATAATTAGTGAAAAGTGTCAATTATTTCCATGTATAGAGAGATACTTCAATTTCCTGTCAAACCCAGGTGAGCCATAAATCATCTTGTCCCCCCTCCCCTCCTCTTATTTTCGAAATATCAATTCATCAATTTCACCCTCTTCCGACGAATCCAGGAGGCTTTCTGGTGGGGGTTGTAAATGAGAAGAACCTTCCCTTCTCTCATCAAATTTGCCTAATTCGACACCTGCTCTTCGCTATTTTTATGAATATTTATTACCAAAGCATAGAATGACAGTATACCTAAATTGGATCTAGTAATAGTAGGAAAATTATTTGAAGGGGAATACTCCTGTCTGGAAATACGTATACACGTGGAAAACTGAGTAGACTCCTGCATACTTTTGATGCTTCCTCCTATCCAATTAGGGGACGAAAAGAAAGGGGAGGAAGACACCTAAAGATGAGGAGGAAGACGTGGAGAAGGAGGGGGGAAGATATTGTCGAATATGAATAGGATAGCATCTGTCGACGCTCATAAAAGATAGGGGGGCGAATGGCACACACGTCTATAATAGGATGATACTAAATGAGAATGGCTTGTTGCCACCTGAGCACCCCCTTCTCAAGATGTTGCTTTTCAAGAAATTAGGGAGGCAAGAGGAAATTAAGAAAAAGGGAATCTTAGATAACGGATTCAAGGGATTGAAGAGGGAAACTGGGTTTAGAATAGTTTTTCTGTAAAAGGTACTTTCTGAAATAAGGAAAAAGGGAACTTCGGATGATAAGAAATTCAGAATGTTGATTCCTCCGGGTTCCCAAACCCCCACATATTCCGAAGCATTAACATCTTCGTAATAAGATCGTCCCAACATTTGTTGCAAGTTTCTGAACAGAATATGATAACTCTGAAACAGTAAAATTTGATTTTGTAAATCCAAATTTCATTTCAGCTATTTTCATCTGTTTTCACAACAGTTTTGGAGTTTTACAGCCTTCGGGTTTTAAAAAAGTCCTAGCTGATCTTTTTGTATCCCTAATTGAGAGGCACCAAAACTTCACAACTTTCAATGGAGGTGCAGCTCTATTAAAGGTTGATAGTAAATCAGATATGAATCCAATCCTCAGTGAGATTGCCTGATGAGGATATCGGGGTTCTGAAACAGTAAAATAATGTTGTGCAAATTTAAAAAAAAGTTAGCCACCATCACCTGTTCTCACGAAAATTCTAACCTAAATTTCGATTTTTAGAGCTCAAAAACCAAAAAAACCAGGTTAAAAGTAGTCCAAGTTAGGAAAAAAGGTTGATTGAAAATAGGCTGAAACTTCACAACTTTTCATTGTAAGATGCAGCTAGATTAGAAAAGAATGGTGACTGTCCAGACTGCTTGACTGTTTGGTGGAAATGCTCAAAGAAAATACTGTGTTCCTGAAACAGTAACATTCTGTTTTGCGAATTCAAAAGAAGTTAGCCATTGTCACCTGGTTTTACGATACTTCAGGCCTGAATCTCCAGTTTCAGAGCCAGAAAAACCCTATCAAAAGTAGTCTGAATAGGGTAAAACTAGTCTAACAACTCCCAAACTGTCTGAAAAATCACTAGAAAACAAACAAAAAATGTCAAAACTACCGAAATAAACCTAGTTTCATCTGGCTCCAGATTTCCAATTTTTCGACTTCTGGAGTTAGATTACCCTAGATCCGGCTAGCCTACTATAACTACACTCTATCCTAATATTTCAAAATTCCACCCTATCTCATTTTGGATCTTCTCACATGCAAAAGTACATTCATCCTCCCCTGGAAAATTCTATTAATTTACCCATACACTCTCTCCCAACCATATTTTTTCCTTGTTCTTCCACACACTATATATTGGGTGGGGCGCTTCTGGCGCTAAAAGAAGAAGAAGAAGACACTCCTGGGCTCTCGTTCAATTTCCCCCTTTTGTCTCTTGCATAATTTGTGTCATTCAATTTACCTTCTCTCCTTCTGACTGACCAACACCCCCAGCCGACGCCACGACGCTCTCTCACACACACTCAAAAGGCGCTCAAAAGGAATGAGTAGATAGGGGAAGGGAAGGGAAGAGAGGGTAGAAGAAGAGCGGGACCCATCAATGGAAATGAAATGAATTCGAGTGTTTTTGGTGGAGGAGAAGAAGAAGAAGAAGAAGAAGAAGCAGCACCTGCTAATGAGCTTCTTTGTCCTCTTCTCTCCTCACGTCTTCTTCTTACTCTTCTACTCCTCCTCCTTCTTTTTCTTCGTCTCCAGAAAATATATCAGGGGATCTTCTTCTGGAAAAAAACTCAATTTCAATTTTCAGGATGAGGCCTCCTCAACAGTAACCCATAACGAGGACGAAATTATGGATCACGATGGCCTCCAGGACTCCAAAGAAGGAAAGGAGACTCCTTTGGATCTGACACTCTCCAATGAGGACACTGAACCGGAATGGTCACCCGAGAAGCTCATAGGATTCCTGGATCAGACTGGTGGAGTGATCCAGGAGCTGCTGAGACAAGCTGGAAATGGATTCGTGACGAATCAGGAGGAAGAGGAGGATAAGACGGTGAAGACTGAGGAATCATCGGTGTCGAGCACTTCTTCATCGATTTGGCCCAGCTTCATTGGACAGTACCCGTCGATTCTCGATTCGGCGAGTCTGTCAGTGTTGGAGAAGGCTTTGGATGTAAGTTTTGTGAAAAAACGGGGTTAAAACCACGAAGATATCACCAAATTTTAACCAAAAATAGGCTACTTTTCACAAATATTCGAAGCAGAAAAAAAAAATGAAATTGAAGTTTGGAAAATTCTCTATTGATTGGGATAAAGTTCACACGAATTTTTGTGGTCTCCAAACTGTTTTCATAATTTTTTTCCGAGATTTTGAGCGAATCTTTTCAAAACAAGCCTAGATGACATTTATATCAATCGGTTGAGAATTTTACGCTCTCCAAAATCATTTCATTGATTACTGTTTCGAAACATTTGTAAAATAAGATATGAGGTATAAGAAACATTAATATTTCTATTGACTGAGAAGATTCCACATTTTTCATTATTTTCCATTCACATTTTCCGAAACAATTCTGTGTAAAATTTATAATAATTGACAGAGATTGACAGAGAATTTTTCGTTTCCAAACTCGTAATTTACTGTTTCGAAACATTCTGAAAGTGAGATACTAGGTTTGAGGAACATTGATTTTTAAACCCTCTACGGTTTCAAAAACCCCTCATGCCCTTCTAAAAAAAATCCCTTTTTCCAGCAACAAAAATCCTCGGAAGACGACGCCTCCTCCCTATGCTCCAACGAATCCAAACTTCTGAAGTTCCCAACCACCCCCATCAAAGAAGAGGAAGGACTCTTCTCATGCGATCAATGCGACAAGGTGTTCGGGAAGCAAAGTTCGCTGGCTCGTCACAAATATGAGCATTCGGGTATGTATTCAGAACGGAAATTAGAGGGGTATTAAGAATGTGAGAATAAAGGGGGGGAAGACACCATGTTTGGATACATTGGAAGGGGTGATGCAATCGTATTAATTGAAGGATGGTAATCTAATTGAGAGGAGAAGACGGAAGGGACAGCTGTATGTGTATTTGAGATCATTGCTTTTTGAAAGGACATGCCCTCTCCAAGGATTATTACCTTTAGGTGATAAAACAAGGGGACAGATGGCTGGTCTATATAAATTACCTCTAATAGAAAAGCACTTCTGCAACTATGAAAATATCAATTTTCAGGTCAACGTCCCTACAAATGTGATATCTGTGAGAAGGCGTTCAAACACAAGCACCATCTAACCGAACATAAACGTCTTCACTCTGGAGAGAAGCCATTCCAATGTGACAAATGTCTGAAGAGATTCTCCCATTCTGGAAGTTACAGTCAACACATGAACCATCGTTACTCGTACTGTAAGCCGTACAGGGAGCAGCCTGGAGCCGGATCTCCACAACCTTCGGATATCTTGAATGGAAGTGTGAATGTGTCTCCTTCCTCCTCAAATACCCCACCTCCATCGAATTGATCTCTCTCTCTTTGATTCTGGTTTTTTTCACTGTCATTCCATTTTTGTTCCTTGCATTTATTCTATTTTCTAATTTTTCCTGGCTGTGCCAGTCTCTTGCCCCCTTGCTCTTCCTCTTTTAGCAGCTTCATTTTGGTGCTTTTTTGTATGTACAGTTTCTTATTTCGTGGTATTTCCCTTCGCTTCCCTCGCTTCTCCATTTCTCTTATCCTTCTATTTGGCCGGTGCCGTGCTTTCAACAAAAACTTCGCTTTTCCCTTACAGTAACCCCGTACCTCCATTCCTTATCCCATGTTCTTCTTCATTTCTGTGAAGTGAATTCAATCAACTACTTCCACACACAAAACTAGTCAAAAACTACAAAAATTGGTGCAATTTCTCGAATTCTAATCATTTCTTTTTTGGGACCAACTCTAACTGTTCTTCGTGTAATTTGTGAATCCCCCCTCTCAAAACCCTTTACTTTTTCTTGTTTTTTATAGCAGTTTTACAAAAAGTGATGGCTAATAATAAATTGTTTTCCTAATATATTTTTTTTGAGTTGGACATACAGACAAACAGACGGACACAAAATAGTGATCGCGCCGAGCTCAGTAATGAGAACATTTAGTACCTCTAACTTAAGGACATCATGTAACGGCAGTTATTTTGATCAGTCTAATTTTTTTTGAGTTGGACATACAGACAAACAGACAGACATAAAAAGTAGCAAAGCATGAAAACAAGGTTTTCAGTTTTTAGTGGTAATGTTTTAATAATGTAGCACCTTTAAGATAAAATGATCATAAAACGGTATTCATTTCTGTCCGTTGAATTTCAGCCAGCCTTTCCAGCCAGAGAGTTTGAGAAAAGCCTTTTGTGAGATTTGGGTAATCGAGTTTTGCAAGATTGCTCGGTGCCACTTTGACAAAAACTTTTTGTTTTTTTCCAGGGAGAACTGTATTTTAGAACGCTAAAGACTTCACAGTTTTAAACTTTCACCACGGTTTCAGGTAATGCTCTTCAGGAACAAGAAATATCGAAATTGGTTCTCTCTGTTTATTCATTCGGTATCTCTAGTACAATGAGAGTGTTTATGAAATCTCGTAAAAAGGAAATCTAAGATTTCTTGAAAACTTCTATTTCAAAACTGTATTGTAAGGGCGCTAAATCATCCGTTTTCAGTATTTTTTTTTGCAAAGTAATTCAAAAGAAAAGCTGTCAATTAAGAGATGTGAAAGACCTTCCAGTAGTTTGAACTAGTTCCAGAAGGTGATTACCAAAGATTGTTTCTCGAAACTTCCAAATTTTTACTGTTTCCGTACGCCACCTTGAATACCGATACTCTCAACCTCACATTCCTTCTGCTCTATCCAAATACTCTCATCTATGTATTTATTTCTGATCGAATCTTGCAAACTTGCCCTCTATTACAAGAGCAGTTGAATCCTGGCTTTTCTTGTGAGAGTTTTGTTTTAAGACACTGAAATTTGATATTTTCTCAATTTTCATCCCCGTTTCAAATAAAGCACTTTTGGAATATATACATTTTGAAACTAATTATTTCGTCTCGATATCTTTAACTTCTCGTTTTTCATTGATTATGTTCGAAAGATTGACGGCTAATCATAAACTGAATTCATTTAGTTATCTCCCAGTTTCATGTAAAGCTCTTTTGGAACGAAAAATGTTAAAACTAATCATCATGGGCGGAAACTGAACATAAAATTTCATAGGAACATATTTGAGGTTTAAAAAAATATTGTTTCAAACTTGTGTTAGAAGAGCATCAATTAATTCATTTTCATTTACTTACGACGGGAAGGTATGAATCCAGTGTTGCAGTCATTTTTCATTTTTCTTATGAAATCATCATGAAACGGTGTTTTTTAATAAAATTTGTCGGTTGTGGGCAGAAATTTCAGATTTCAGTCGACAGCAAACAAAAAACTTGGATTTTCTGGCAGTCTCTTCCAGTAGAATAAGTTAGTTTCAGAAAAAAAAAATATCAGAGTTCTGTTTTCGAATTCTCAAATATTCACTGTTTCCATATATTATTATACCGAATCTTTTGACCAAACTGTAGTTTCTGCATGTCCGATGACCAGACAAACCGACACACCGACCATTCCCATCACAATTTTCAAATCCTTCTCCTCCGATTAATTGAATTATACAAGGTGTGAATTGACAAAACAGAAGGTGTCTTCTCTTCTTCTCCTGACAAAAAGCCATATGGCGGAGTGATTGATAGTAGTCGGTCGGCCTCCTCTCCCGACCAGATACGGTTTCTCTCTCTAAATGAGCCCTAAGAAAAAAAGAACATGCATTTTACACGGTTCATTGAACGACCACACACACATTTTGTCAATGAGCCAGGGGAAGAAAAAGAAACCCGTTTAGATATGGAGTGAATGGAAAAGGGACCAAGATTAGTACTATAGATGAGTTTTCTCCTCGGGACCCACTTCCACGATTGTCCATGTTAGAATTTGACACAAATGGGTTAGTTTTCCTGGAAATGTTAGAATTACGTGAGGGGTTTTAATAGAATTTGTAGAGAAAAAATCGTCGGTACCAAATTCAAAATAAACTGTCACAAATTAGATGAAGTGTTGAAACAGATAAGTTTCCTTTAATTATTTTCTGCCAATATTTCCGTCCAAACCCTATATAGATTTTTGTGAATTGATTGATAATTTTCTGTTTCACAAGGTCTTTTTCTCCAAGTTAAAACAGTTTTCCGTAATGCTGAGTTTGTCAGTACAAGACTTACTGTCAATGACTCCTAGGAACTCCGTGTGTGTCACAATGAACTTGACTGCGAAGTAGACAACTGAAATTAGAAATGTTTCCTATGGTTTTGATATGGATTTTATTCGGGAGCTTCTGTATGAAAACAACACTTCCTAGAAAGTTTTTGTAACAGTCTCTTCAAAACGAATCCATAGCGATTTGGTAATATTGTTCTAATTTTTGAAATTACAAAAAAATGTTCTGGAACAGAAAAAATTACTGTTTGAAGATTATTGGAAAAGAGATGAGCATGCATCAAAATGTGATCAAGAAATATTGCAGTGTCTGTAAATACTGACAAAATGGATTCGTGCGCTCTAAGTGTTCAATTTTCAGTTATACGTTGAAATCTACCTACCAATTCGCAGAAAAAAAGTTGTTTTACTTGATAACGTTTAGAAACAGAAACAAATTACTGTTTCTAAATTATGGTAACAGAAATGTAATTCAGGATCAGTCATTAGGCTTCTTCTTCTTCCGCTGATACGACAATACACAACGTGAGCAGTGTTCGCGTTGAAAGTTTTGGAAGAAAACGATAAAGTCGACTCAATTAACTTCGAAAACCATAAGTTTTAGTTCAAAGTTTGTAATAATGTAACGTTTCGAAGGTAATGGAAAATTGATAGAATTTGAAGATCAGCCAATTAACCTAGAAGAATCAAAATTTCTGTGTTTATCCTATCATAATTCTATAGGTTTTTTTTCTACAGAAATGATCATTTTTTTATTCTTTAGTTTCCAGCAAAGATATCTTTACTGAAAGAGCAGCAGTAATGTTTTCTTGCAAAGTGAAATTCTATGGGCATGGATTAGTTAACAAAATACTGAACGTTTTTTGAAAGAGTTTGGGAACAGAAAAAATTTATGTTTCAAGGTGAATGAAAAAAATGAATTATCTGGTTTGATAGCCTGTGCTATGTATAATTTTAAAGTGTAAATCAACCAAATCTGAAATTAATTTTCGTATTCACGGCAACCAGAAACAGAAAAAGTTACTGTTTATTTATTTATTCATTGAATCTCAAAAGAGACTGTCAATGTTTTACGTCATAGATTCACGACAAGTGAATCAATTCAATTAAGTTTTGTGTTTTCTGAAATCAGTAACAGAAACAATTTTACTGTTTCGAAACTTTTGTATCAACGATCGACTATTCCTTTTTCACTCAGTCTTCGAAATTTTGTGGCAACCTTTTACTGAATTCTTGCTTCTAACCGAAACTTTCCACTCTATTACAGATTTTACGGTTTTCAGTTTTAACAAATACAAACATCGTTTCAACTAGGAACCATTTTGAGATCTGTTGATTTCACTTCAAAAGGTTGAGAAACAGTAAAAAATGCACTGTTTCAATTTCTTTATAATTGACCTATAAATTTTTACAAGTCGTTTCTCCGTTATTTACACCATTGAAAACTTCCTGTGTCAAAAAGTTTATAACAATTTTCATTTCTGAAATCTTTCTTTGATAGACATCCTATCAGCAGGACCATGCAAAACCATCAAATACTATTTTCATACAAAACTTAACTACATACAAAAATGAGCTAGCTCAATGCATGGAACAATAGAATACGATCAACTGGGAGTTTTGCTAAACGCATTCAAGTTTTCCAATTTTCTATCAAAGGTTTCACGGTTTTCAGTTTTAAACCGCCACCTGCATCTTCCCATTTTCAATTTCCCCCATCCTCTTTTACAAGGTCACCTCTTCACACTTACCGACACCTGCAGCAAACATGGAAAAGCCAATGATGGATGAAATGGGATCCTGTTGAATTGGGATAACCAGAAGGGCAATCATTATGATTACATTCAAAATTGGCCAAAAGATACTGTATTGAACGGGATCGGAGGCTATCGGCATCTTCTTCCATTTGATTATTACAAGAACCACCAGTGCGAATATTGTGGTCAGCATACCAACTACATTCAGATAGTCTACAAGTTGATCAGTATCCCCCAGGAATGCGAAAATGATAGAGGTCAGGGTCTGAAATAAACGTTTATAGACTTTTTTGATTTTCGAATTTGTTTCCCACATGAAAAAAGACGGAAACCCTGGGGCTGTCATTGTCAACATGTATCAAACTGAAGCAGGTGGGCATCATTTTTCGACGTGAACCTGCCACCATGTACCTGCAGAAAAGTGGGTCATGTCGTTTCAAAAATTGATATAAATGGTTTGGAGGGATATTCGGTCGGGGGGATCAACAGAAATAGAAGCTACCTAAGTTTACATTACGTCTGGAACAGCTAGGCTTTCTAGAATTTTGAAAACAACAAAATTTGTTTTTAATGTGAGTTTTGAATAGGAATGTAGATCAGAACCAATTTTTTTCAGGAGCGCCGAACTTCTAGATAACTTGGAACATGAAAAAATCGAATAGGTATTTTAGAACATCAAATCGATATCAGTTTGTTTGAATTTTTATTTGTGAACCAAATCTGCTAACCGCTAAACCTATATTTTCATGTCCGGACATGAAAGTTCCTCACGAGGAAAACCGACAATTATTTTTAGAAGTTTGTCTTTAAAGAATGATTTTTAAACCGAAAATCAAAGTGGTATTCAGGAATTCTATTAGCCAAACAATAGAAAGTCAACAAATTGCAAACGGTATGAAACGGAAAATTACCAAAAAAATACAGAAAAACCTGCAAATTTAGAGAAATAAGTTTCATAAATGTAACCAAGCTACTACTAATGTTGTATTTCCCGAAATTGACTGTGAATTATGACATTCCAGATAAGAATTATCAAACGATTAGTTTTGCGACACATTTTCTAGTACGTAATCATATGGGATCGATGCTATTCTACGCACTTCACATGTTATATTTCCGGAAGGCATAAATCGTTGGTTTAATTATCAATAAACAACGATGTGAATTAGAGGGATGCCTAAAATCTCTGAAGTTGTGTATTGTTTGACATTTGAAAACGTTTTGAAACGGACAAATTTTAAAATTTCGAAATCAATTAGTGAAGAATAGAATTGGTGAAATTGGTGAAACTCGGCATGTTACGAAATTTCTGATACTTTTGAAACTGAGATTTTTTGGAAATCTCTAAAGAACGGAAGCAACGCGCAAAGTTCGGAATCTTTATAAGATTCTTAAAATCCTAACTTTCAATGTTTTCAGTACTCAGTAACATGACGGTACTGTTAGGCTTCATAAAATCAAAAAGTTAAAAATATTCTGAAACCGGGAACTGTCAAAACTGTTTGTTTTTTTCTGGATTAGCTCACTATGAAATGAAGTTTCGATTAAATTTTATGAATGAAGCATATCTGAGTGAGTATTATCAATGAACTGTCTCATAGTCGAAAAATCTCAGAAAAATTGTCTGAAATAAAATCGTCAAGAGTTTGAAAACAACATGAAACTGGAAAAAAAATTAATGTTTGTTTCCATGTCGAAACTACATTTCGACGTTCCAGAATTCATGGAAATTTGAAATAAACAAAAAAAAGTAACTGACGATTCAAGGTTTTGCTTTTGATGAATTTGTGAACAGTTCAAAATTTGAGACATTTTTGAATCTGAGTTTTTTTCAAAACGCCAAAATTTTCGATTAGTGAGATGAATGAGAAGTTCCGAAAATTTTAAAATTATGATATTTTCCGAAACGGTCAATAAAAGGCACTGATAAGATTTCATAAACTCAAAACTTGCAAATTTTCCGAAACTGGAAAAAATCACAACTTTTTTTCTGACCGATTTTACTCTGAAACCAAATTTCGATTCAAAATAATAATGTCATAATTGTTGAGCACAACCGAGAAAACTTCAGATTATCAAAAACTTCGGAACACTTTGAAACCGAAAGTATTGCAAGTTCTTCTTCAATGGGGCTCCCAAACCCAACTTATGGGCTTTCAAGGATTGAATACATCTTATGATCAACCACAGTGTTCCTCACTCAAGTAACCAACCTGCTCCAACTGAACACATCTCCATTAAGTGTTCCAATGAGCAAGAATCCGACGACAGCCGGCACGGCGAAAGCTGCTCCGTTTCCCACGGTTCTTTGAATGAATGTCTGTGTTTATTGGATGTAATTCAGTAAATAGAAGGATTTCTCACCGTCGCCACTGCGGATGAATCAATTATTTCTTGAGGTGTAAGAATTGCAAAGTAGGAAACATTGACAAGAACGTATATTACTGCAGAGATCACCAGACCACCCAGGCAGGCACGGGGAAGGGTTCTGGAAGGGAAGTGCTTTTTCGATAGGGTGTACTTGGAGCTTTTTTCACTGGAGACCGAAACTGGACTACCAAATTCAGAACATTCAAAGATAAATGTTGATAATGAAACTGTATCCCAATGTTCTAGTGTTACGTGTCATTTTCTTAGAGGAATCACTTCATATGCCCTTCTATTAAAACTCACTTCCTGAAATTCTCAATCTGAATCTCTTCGGATCCATAATTCAACGTGGTAAATCCTCCGAATGCCCAATTCCCTTGATAAATAGCCAGAACAATTGCCCCTGGCTTCCAATCACTTCCCTTCATTATTTCCGAACTACTGTAGTGTGACGTCGCTCCCCGGAAGATGATAAAGAAAAAACCGATTCCGATGATAATGGCGGTGGCGAAAATCTTCGAACACATTGACACAATTTGCACTCTTGACGCGAATTTTTGAAGAGAAAACATATTGGTCAGCGTGAGAAATACTGATAAGAGGAAATGATTATTGTCATTGAATTACATTTGGACACGAATCGACACATAGGCTTATGCAATTCATAAAACTCACATAGTAATCCAAACCCGAAGAGTTTCGAAGCATTGTCTGCATCAGCATCCGAAAAACAGACTATTGGCTCCAAGGCCTGGACTAGATATTTCCCGAAAGTCAGGTAGAGAACTGCGGCTGATGATGAGGATTGAATGAGAAGGGAGAGCCAAAGAAGGGAAAATGCGATAGGAGTCCATCCCATGTAGTCAATGTAGGCAAGATCAGCTCCGGATTCTGGGATACTGGTGCCCAGTTCAATGTAGTTCTGAGAAAAGAAACAGTTATATCAGTCCAAAATCTTGTTGAAAGAAAACAAGTGGCTCGCTCATAGGATTAAATAAACTGTAATCGTGAAACGGGGAAGTTTTGCTTCTGGTTTTCCGGTTTTTTTCATAACATTTTCTGATACAACCCTATGTGAAACTGTTACGGCATGATAAAAAAGGATTAACTTGGCCTACATAGAAACTATTTCTAGGCGAGTTATGTCCATTTGAATATCGCTCGTTTTAGTACTGGAAAACCATACTTGCTGGTTTTTAGACAGCAGCAAAGTCTCGTAAGCAGGTTTTGAGAGTGGTGTTTTAGGTTTATAAAGGTTCTCTTTCAAGCTGTGTAGTTGGTTTGTGATGAATCCTCCAACTACTTAAATGATTCCCTTGTCAGACAAATTCAGGTGATCAAACCCATGCCATTCTATTTCTAACATTTGACTACTGTGAACACGGGTTTGCAAAAAAGAGGATCCCTGAAACAAAGTTTTCCATGGCTCCAATCCGAAGCTACGAGTGTAAAAGCACTGATAACCTAGAAAAAACTATAATTCCCAGTTGCAAAAAAGTCATAAAGTAGAACGAAAATCATTGTGCATTACCACCGAACATGAAACTACAGTTACAGCGTTTCGATTATTTATTGTTTTGTGAGAGAAATGACAATTTTGGAAAGAGATTTTCATTTTGCTTTAACATTCAGTTCCGTTCTCATCAGATTTTGAAAATGCTGCTCTATTAAAGACTCTACTGATAGTTTCCGGTTTTTTCTTCCTAACCGGGTTAGGCTAAACCATAAAAAAAGAAAAAAACTCACAATGGCAGTTATCATATTCAACAGGGCACAGAACACCCAAATGATAAGTGAAAGACCAACTGAGCCGGCATGTTCCACGATACCCTGGAAAGCGAGAAAATGAAGGAGAACTTCAGGATCACCAAGGATTTTTTGTTTTTCGGAGCCACAAACTTATATTGGAGCTGATTTTTTCGAGAAGTCCAAGAATCGCCTGTCAAATTTTTCTGTTTCAACTCCTTCGTAATTTCTAAAATTTTTCAACTCTTCTGATTTCTCTTCTCATCCATCTCATTTCACACAATCTGAGTAGCCTACCAGCATATTTCTAAGTAAGTAGCTCCCTTACTTTCGGTGCAATGAATATTCCGGATCCAATAATCGATCCCACAATATAGGATGTTGCTCCAATCAACCCAATCTTATTCGTCTCCTTCTTGGCCATTCCTCTATTTCTCTCTTGGCTGAAACTTTCTTTTTCTCTCACATGAATCAAAATTCAATCAACAAATAATGCTTTTCAAGTCGTTTTTTAATTGAATCTGTTGGTTTCTTGCCTCCTCCTGATCCAACGAAGCGAGACGATGACGGTCAAAAAGAAAACACCTACGTCATTTTTCGTGGGGGTGGTAAGGAAGGGAGGGAATACGACGAAGAAGAAACAGTTCAGAGAGAAAAAATAACTGATGAGAGAAATAGGTCAAGAAGTAGGTACTAGTGGAGGTGGTGGTGATCATTGAATTGAGGTTTCGGGAGTTGAGGAGGACGGGAGGGTATAAAAGGAAGACGGGAGTTAGTAGAGGTTTTTTGGTTTTTTTTCCTGTTTCAAGAAACTTTTTTTGGGCAATTCCAGAAAATTATTCGTTTTGTTTAACTTTTTAATCTTCTAAAGTGAAAAACGATAGACTGCATTTGAAATAAGTCTGTCTTCATGATTGATTGTTGTGAATAACAAAAAAAGTAAAATGTGCATTTTGAAACTGAATTCAAAGAAAAATGGAACTTCAGTAGTTTTCGCAAAAAAAATGGATATGAAGCAATGTGAAAGTCAGTATTAGGAAAAAATGTTTTTTTCGAAACTGTAATATTTTTCAAATGACAGAAAGTTGAAATGAATTGTTTCCGATCTGAAAAAAAATCATGTTTCATAGAGTTTTTGAATTCTCAAAAATTATTTCTAAATAATCATTTGCTACCTCAGCATTCGTTGAAAAACTAGCAGCTTCTGCGTTCTGAGCTTTTATTGAACAATCATTTTTTCTCATTCTCGTTTTTAACAAAAAAAAATTGAAAAACTGTATTTCTTGAGAGCGTTCGAAAAAGAGATTTTTTTGTTGAAAAATCGAAAAAAAAAACATGGAAACCGACTACAATTTTCAGTCTTCGAATCTGGAAACGAGATTTTGGAAAATTCGATGTTCTTGAAATAAATTTTCTATGAATGAGTACAAATTTCATATAAAGTCGTAACAGAAAATATTTTCCCCAAACCCAGTAACAAAAACTAATACAATGCTCCTCGTGCTTTTGTGCTGCTGTCCAAAAAGTAGCCATCCTTTTATTTTCTGCTCCTTATCAGTTTCCTTTCTCTCCTCCTCCTCCCTCTATTCTCTAATCAGTTCAAACTCTGTTTGGTCATCATTTCCAATTTCACTTGTCTAACCATCTACGTCTTCTTCTTCATCTATCCCAAAAAAGGATGACGACAACAAAGCAAGAAGATCTTCTCGAATTCTCTCTCATTTTTGAAGGTTGGTTTTTCTTTCTATCATCAGAAATGGCGCCATGTTCATTCTCTCTTCCCGGGGTCTAGCCTACACTTGTACCTATTGTCTTCTTTATCCATCCATTCCTTTCCCTTCCTTCACATCCAAATCAAATCCAGAGAAATCGGAAATATGTTTTCTCTGTGTCTCCTGGTTCTTTGTACTCTCTTCAAAGTCTCCGATCCGCAATGCCCTCGTCTTTATCTTCAACGGGAATCATTCGTTTCTCCGCTGCTGCTTCCATACCATTCCCCCTCCTCATATTATTCTCCTCTGAGGTGTGTGTGTGTCTGTCTATCTTCCAGTGGCATTCCTAGCCCTGTAAGCCATCTTCTCCTTCTATTTTCCATCCATCTACTGCAACAAAAATAATGCCATTCTCGATTTGCGCCCTGGTAAGTGTATACTGGACACTGATGTCTATTCTCTTCTGTCTTCCGGTTAGTGAAGGGAAGAATGACCTACTTTTCACTTTCTTTACAACTACCAACCCATCCTTTTTCCCTCCTCCTCCTTTTGTAGCCAATTGATTCTTGGAGACTTTCAAAAAAAAGTTTGCCAAAAAAATGGAAAAAATGGTTACACCTCCTCTCTATCCTCTCTATCTATCATCTGTAATGTCCACTGTGTGAAGAAAGGAAACTGAATCGAAGAAAACGAAACAAGTTTTCGCCCGTCCCCACATATACACCACAAAAAAAGCTTAAACTGTGTGTGTATTCTCTTGTTTTCTTTTCCATCTCTCTCTTTCTCTCTTTTGGTTCTTTCAAAAGGTCTCTGTATTCAGAATGGATAGTCTTCCTTTTCGTATTTGACGATCAAGTGTTCTTTTGATTTTATTTCCCATTTTCGCAAAATTCTTGGAATTTGAACTGTCATTTCTTGAAATCACCCCTGAAGGATCGAATTCCAGTCGATTGATCTAAATTTCACATAATGTTGAAGCAGAAAAATTTCATAGAACTTGAAAAAAAAACTTCAGTTTCAGTTTTTTGGTATAAAATTAGTTTTCAGGTCTCTGACATTATTGTTTTTGATTAAAAATTTTTGTTGAGATATAAGGAAGTCATGACAATTCAGAACACAAATCATTTTCTGCTGTTTCAGAACTCTCAGAATTTTTTTCTGGAAAGAAAAATTTTTGATCTCGTTTTTTCACCTTCTTGTTTTCTGACAGAAAACAGTTTCAGCATCAAAAGAATTCTGAAAATCTGAAACGTTTCAGTGCATCGGGGTGCACTTCTGTTAGAGGAATTTTTTCTGTAGAATAGATGCTGTGACACACACTTCTCTAGTGAAAGGCCGATTATTCTTATTCCCCTTCCTTGGCATTATTTTTCCTGAGAAATCATTATTTTTATCAAATTTAGTACGGTGCCTCTAATAAGACAGCACATTTTTACAGTTTCTCATTATTTATTTTCGTAACTCCAAATATTTTTGAAATGATACAGTTTCGATTATTGCAGTTATGAAGGTTTCTCAAATTTCTTTACTTTGAAAACTTGTTTGGCGGAGCATCCCAAACAGTGGATCTGATGAAACTCTGGAGAACGTCACCTATGACTTATCATGCATAGGTGTCCCTCGGTTTTCTTAAGAACCACACAATTTTCTACTATTTCCTGATATTCATTTTCGAAACTTTCCTGGTTCCCAAACAATATCTTTTCCATAAATTATATTTTTAAAAAGTTATGAAAACTACCTTGGGACCTCTATCATAAAGATATGTTCTCCCTATGCCGTTTCATTAGAAATGACTCAATTCTTGTTTTTCCCTCCTAACTTCCAGATTTGTCTAATCACCAAACATCACGAAGATTAACATCTCCCATTTCTCCAAACAGTACCAACTTTGTCTTGTTTATCCCCTTGCCAAAGTATACTTAATTTTGTCACACGTGTCGTCGTCCTTCTGGAGGTGTCCGGTTCTTTTTCTTCTTTTCTTCTTCTTTCTCATCTCTTCTGTTCCACTTGTTTTCTTACTCTTTCTATTTCAAATCCCCTTTCCATTTCCCCTTCTCAATTCTAATCAATAAAATGGAGAATCATCGACGAACGGTCGAATTCTCTGATGAATTGTTGTACTTTCACGAGTTCGATGCCATTGTAAGTGTGTACATTTGGTTGAGTGTAATTGAGAAAGAAGAAGAAAAATGATCATTTGTTGTAAATATTATTTAGAGGTATTGGTCATGTATATTGACGGTTCTGTCATTTCAGCGAAATCTAAGCATGGGACTATTACGACCATCTTTCGAGGAACCGACGGCGAGGCTGATGCCTGGACCAGTGGTGAGTTGGGATCGGAAGCTAAAGTTCAGCGTTGTTTGTCAATTATATTATCAGGATAGTATTACGGCGGAATTAGTTAAATCGGAAAACGGAAACAGTGAATTTTGAGACCTCCCAAAACTTCAATTTCTGTGGGAATAGCCAGAACCTGGGACAGCTATTACTTTATATTGTTTTTTTCACAAGTCAGAAACTTTTCGGGAAAAAGACTTCCTGTCTAGCCAATTCGCTAAATTTGTATTGCAATCAGCATTTTGGAGTACATAGATTGTTCTAATACAACCTTGTGAGATTTTCCATGGTTTTTTGGAAATAATTTTTTGTGAAATATTATGTCTTTACAGTTTCAATAAGTTTATAACTCAATAGAATAATATTTCAACTCAATAGATGCTCACCATGTCGTGCGTAGTAGTTTGCTGGAAATGTAGACCATCGATGAAAATTTGGTAACTGCTGTTTTTGAGCCTAATGTTCTTGTAAAAGTTTCAATCAAATTGGTATCAGTAAAAAGATAATTTTTTGTTCAACGAAGTTTTCTGGAAAAAACCGAGAACGTTAGACCACTCAGATGAATAAATAGTAAATTTTCAAAACTGTTTGAAACTGTAAGTTTTTTTTTTCAAAATTCTCCATGACTCAACAAAATTCCTCTTTTTCCACTCTCAAAACATTCTCCGCAATGTCATAATGCTTTTCGTTCTACTCCCAGAAACTATAAAAATTACGAAATCCCAAATCGATATCCTTCGGATCTCATGTTCTTTTGACTCTGATCGTATAAAACCAAAACAAGGTCGCATACCCCCGATATATAAAGTCACGAGTTGCTGAAGGTTGTGGTGTTGTGTCCAAACTTATCCATTCGTATTCCTTACTATCTTGCAGACTTCTGAAGAAGAGGAAGACTTCTCATCCACCGAAAGAAGACGATACAAAGCATACACAGTCATGCAGAAGCCCGGATTTCAGCATACTGAGTAAGAACTTTCAGAACTTTCCAGCAAACCTAAATCCCTGTTTTCAAGATATTCCCAAATAATGGTGCATCTGTGTCGAGCAGAAATTCTCATTGCTCTGATATTCCTTGCTCACGGAACCACGTGTCCAGGATATCCGAATGAGGCAGAATACCAATCCACGTGTCACATGAATACAGTATCCGCCATTGTGAGTCTTCTGACAGGAGCAATGGGATTAGGAGCTGTTCATAGATACCGATGGAGGACAATGCTTATTCTATGGCTTGTCTTCTGTATTATGTCTGCTGTTGGTAGTCTTCTAGCTGTTATTACTACAGGTAAGCTATTCGGAAAATAGATTAGAACAAAGTTAAGACAATTCAGGAATCTGGCTAGACCACTATTCAAAAATGAAAGTTCGTACTGGGTTAGGAAACGGGTTATCCGGCTTCATGCTGCTTGCATCAGTTGCTCTTGGAGTGTGTTTCATCCTGACTGCTGTCATGATATGTCACTATTGGAACTCCAATACAACCGGATATCAGACAGTGCAGAAGATTGCGGTGAGTGCATGTGTATTATCTGCCATGAAATTGAATCGATGTATCAATTTTTGTGAATACCGCATACTCTTCATGTTTAGTCAAGAGAATCAGTTTCGCAGAACTGCTCAGCTCATTAGAAAAAACAGCTGTACATACCCAAATAATTCCCATACCCAAATAATTCCCATACCCAAAATAATTCCCATACCCAAAATAATTCCCATACCCAAAATAATTCCCATACCCAAAATAATTCCCATACCCAAAATAATTCCCATACCCAAAATAATTCCCATACCCAAAATAATTCCCATACCCAAAATAATTCCCATACCCAAATAATTCCCATACCCAAAAACATTCACATACCCAAATAATTCCCATACCCAAATAATTCCCATACCCAAAATAATTCCCATACCCAAACGGTACCCTGAAAAATGATGTCAGTTCTACCAAAAAATTCAATTGTACTGAATTGAGTTGTTGCTCTCACTGATCAAGCTTTAGCTCTTCATCTTTTACTTTTTCTGTGAAAGCATGCATTCAAGGAAGAGCTTCACGTGTATCGCTTCCTCGCAGAAACGTTCTTTTCCTAATGAATTTCTTCATTTCAGAAACGTCCCCGCTCCCTCCGCCGACGACTCTCCCGTGCCAAGAGCTGTGATAAGAAGGACGCCCGTCCACCAACGAGTAATCCAGAGGATAAGGGATATCATATCGTTTAATCACCTTCATTCATTTGTTGTTGTTTCTTTTCAACGGGTCATCGCCATCATTTCAGTTTCTCTCCGTCTCTCTCTCCATCATTTGTTCTCTCGAAAAAATGAATGCAATAAAGAATTTCTACATGTTTTGTGTGTATTGAAAAAGAAGAAATGAAAATTATCAACAAAAAACAATTATAAAACATCAAAAATTATTTTCTCGCTTCTCTGAAAAACCGTCGCGTCGTCGTCGGCTGATCGGAGGAACCTGTGATTCTGAAACAAAAGAAAAGAAGAAGAGGTCATCTGAATTCAGTCAACATACCTGTAGTTGTGTCCGTCCTTGCCCAGACACCGAACGATTTCACAAATGTTCGCGACGTCATCGATGCCGCTGTGATGGCGTCCCTGAAAAAATCAAGATAAAAATAGTGGAGAAAAAACAAAGCGCTTGGGTAGACTACAAATATTTGATGAATGAGGAGAAAGGTGGAATGCAAAATGGCGTTTTATCTGATTTTCGGCGATTGCATAGGTTTTGCACGTTGTTTGACACATTTTCCGTAAAAATAGAATGAGGGATGGCGCAATACTACAAACCTGAAGCTTCAAATTATAGATTTTCAGCAGCTCGGGCATCCCTCTCGCGAAGTGGTTCGTATGCGCCGCGTACGCTTTTTTCACGTTTATCCATTGTTTCATGTACCTAAAAAGCGATAATTATGCCGAAATTACATTCATTTCTTACTCTGGTGTTTGAATATTTTTAAATTTTGCTTCATTCGGCAACGCCACTTTCAAATCCCAATCTCCACATGTTACAAATGCGAAATTGCCTGTTTTCAGTCGAGAATCCTCCTTCATCCATGCATCAAAGTCTTCTAAAACCGCTGAAAGCGTCGGTTGTCTGTCAACCATTTCTTGAATAATTCCGGTGAGAGAAGTGCAAAATGAGGTGAGTTTTGGGCATTCTGTCGGCCTGACGTATTGATGGAATCGACGAACTTCTGCCCAATCTGATGTTCGGAGTTGGACTACTGGAAATTCGATGATCTCCTGAACGGGCTGCATTGGTCCTCTTGCATTCTCTTGACACGTGGCTTCAAAATCGAGAACTAGAAGATATTCCAAAGATTGACTCATTCTTAACGCTGAAATAATATTGGTTATTCATTTTTGGGTCCCAAATCACAACTTACTTCGCTGTTTTTCTGGAAAACTTGGATATTTCGGAGGCGTTTTTACTTCTTTACTCTTTACTAGCTTCCAATTTTCAACAAATGGACCGGATTTTGCGGAGTAGAATTCTGTAATTTAGAAAAAATAGTAATCCAACTTTTCGGCAGTAAAATAATTACCTACTTCGTTTATTAGCAGCCTGGAAGGTCTGAGGAGGAAGTGTCGACTGATAAGCATTTATAAAGTGTACACTCGAGTTTCGAAATTCAACAAATTTTGGTCAACAACAATAGTATTTGGGCGAAAAACCGGAAAAATTCCTTGCCGAAAAAAATTTTTTTGTCCGAGTGTAGTACACACATGTCGGTTTCTCGGCCCCCGCTGTGTCGATTTACGGGAGAAGGAGGCGGCAACACCACGTTTGCTCGCAATTTTACTTGTAAACAACCGTTTATTCCCTCTATTCCTTATATTTATGCACGATGTTCTTCTTCTTTTTCTCTGTCACAGCACTGATACTCTTCGGGGTTCTTATTCTGACGGCGTTTATGGCATTTCAAGTGCGACACTCGAATCATTCAGCGAAAATTAAACCTAGAAAAGAGAAGGTGGGAGATTTCATGCAAAAAATAAACGTTCTAAATGTACTTTTAGGCATCACTATGCGCAGTTCTTGGTTCGGGAGGTCATACGACCGAAATGCTTGAACTCATCAAACATTTTGGCGACGAATTCAACGAGCGGACATATATCATTGCTGATACAGATACGATCAGTGAAGATAAGGTAAAAAGAGATAGATTTTGCAAAGAATGATGAGTGTTCTTTAGGCTATCGCACATGAAAAATCACGAAATAATGATAAATACTGCATCGAACGGATTCCGAGAGCTCGGGAAGTCGGACAATCTTATTTAACATCTATCGCCTCCACTTTTCATGCTTCCGTGTTCGCTGTCAAGTTGATTTATAGAATTCGGTAAGAAATTGGCAATAATTACGAGAAATACACAACTAAACTGCAAATCTGTAGTATTTTAATTGAAATAAATGTATTTTCAGACCGGATTTGGTCCTCCTCAACGGTCCTGGAACTTGCATCCCTGTCGCCTTAGCAACTGCTTTTTTCGATATGATTCGTCTCATTGACACTGTTATTGTATACGAAGAATCGATTTGTCGTGTCAAGAAGCTCTCTTTGTCCGGAGCAATTCTCTATTATCTCGGAATGGTCGACTGTTTGATAGTTCAATGGCCGGGATTGAAACGAAAATACCCACGTGCAACGTATATTCATGATCTTAAGAAGACTCAAGACGATAAAAAATCTGATTAGATTTTTGTATATTTGATTGGTTTGTATGCTTCATCTGTACATTTATTAGCTTTATCATCGTTCATTAGCATTTTCAATTGTAAATTCATTCGGAGAAACGGAATGCGTTGAGAGCTTGATTCGCAAGTGTCGGCGGATAAAATGTCGAAAGTTGAAACTGAAAAATGGAAAAAATTCGTAAATTTCGCGAATTTACAATTTCACCTGGCGTGAAACATTCTAAATGAGCCAATTCCCTAGTTTTCTATTTCTAAAACCACGCAATAACATCAAAATTCCTTGAGAAAACCTGACTCTTGCACAAGCTCTCAACACTCCTTCCTCTCCTTTCCTCATCCCAATTCTTCTTGTCACTCTTTTGTGCACTGATCCATATTAATTCCCGATGAATATCAATATCATCATTCTCATCCTTCCACTTCTTGTTTTCTACCAGTTCCCTTCCGACAAAAACCAATCAGAAAGGCGGAAATACACATAATCGCCTTCTCTGAAACAATCGTATAATTCAATTTATCCCGTGTCAAAACGCTGACAAAAAGAGAAAAATCACACGGGTATAACGGCGAGGGGAGAAAGGAAAGAAGCATAACAATATCTGGTAGTCAACTGGTTGCCAAGGTAGCTCTTTTCCCTCTCCTCTTCTTCCATCTCTTCTCATTTTCCCTCTTTTTTCCCATTCCTTTGCATTTTGTTTCGGAGGGAAAAGAGACGCTTCTCCTCCTCCTTCTTCTGCTCCCGACACCACCACTTCTTGTATATTCTTGGTTGCTTTGAGAGACAGGGGGACGCCTTCTTTTTTATTACTACGTATTTCTGATTTGGTGTTGCTTCTGAAGCCGAATGGCAGAGAGTGTACGCGTCGCTGTAAGATGTCGTCCGTTCAATCAAAGAGAAAAGGATCTTAATACACAAGTGAGTGCTTCTATGATAGGATCCTAGGATCCAGGATCCAAATTCTATTGAAGAATGTTCAGTGATTTCATCACTTGTATCATAGTGAAAGCTCAAAAAGAAGCCATATAAACTTGGAGTGTGGAAGAAGAAGCCTAATTGTAGATTACACTGAAAAGTAAAAAAGGTATTTAGATGGAGTGGACACTCATAAGGGGGACATACACAACATACTTCTTTTACACCTGCGTTTTTAGTTTGCTTCATTGAGTTTGTGTATTGAAGACAAGGAGAGAGAAAAATGAGTGACCATATGGAAAATTATTTTTAGAAGGGAATATTGGAGTCAGAAACTTTGACGTATTGATAAAAATTGAAATGGAGAACATGAATTTTAGGACATTTATATTGAAAATATTTGTGTTTCAAAAAGTTATTTTCAAAGGAAATAAAACAATTTTGGCAGTGCGATCCAAACCGGATACAACTGTATCACCTGCCCGGTATTATCAAACAATAATGTTAGATGACTTGCTAATGATGCCACTTCTCTTCTAGGTCAGAAGATTTTTTTACGAATTTATTCACAGTTTCCAAAAGTCGATTTGTTTCAAACATTTATCAAAGTTACCAATACCTTCTTATCTCCAGTTTGACGATTCCCGTTACGAGCCCCCATTTTTCTTACAGCTATCCCGGTCACAAGGGACTGATACAGTTTTTTTTTTCAATTTCCGTTGCTCATGTTTTTCTGTTTCAAATAATCATGATAATCTCATGTCAGCTAACAAATTAATCAATTTGTTCCTGGGACTCGAATTACCAAAGTCTGCTTTCACAAAGTTTTCTATATGATGAGACTGAAACAATAACTTTTCTAATTTCCTTTCTTGAGAATCATATCCAATTTCCGGTACGGACAGTGTTTGTTAGTGTTCATTATACGATTTTTTGGTACGAAACCTGAGTTTTTATTCGTAAAACTGATGCTATCACGAGTATGTTCAACTTTTTCTAATTTCCGGTAGTTTCTTACTGATTTTATACAGTTTTTTTTCGTCAATTTTCGCCACCGACTATACGATTTCGGTCGGTACAAACCCTATGCTTTCGTACAGTTTTTCTAATTTCCGTTTTATTTTCAATAACGAATTATTTTTGTTCACTGTACAAAGTTATTAGTTTCCTGTCATCTCTTTCAGACTATACCATATTTCTAGTTTCCG
This sequence comes from Caenorhabditis brenneri, assembly GCA_000143925.2. NCBI lineage: Eukaryota > Metazoa > Nematoda > Chromadorea > Rhabditida > Rhabditidae > Caenorhabditis > Caenorhabditis brenneri. The sequence continues at coordinate 92,873 of GL380108.1, forward strand.
TTCTATTTTGTTATTTCCCACAGAATCTGAAAGAAAAATATTCCCATTGGTGGGTGTGAGAACATGAGTTGTGCTTGGAAACTCGAACTTGAATAAAGGAGGAATGACGTATTTTAGATTTAAAATATAAAAAATATTGCTTCAGAAAAGTTGAAAACAAAAAAGAAAACAACAGGAAAATGAATAAATCATAACACGACGTGCACGACATAGAATTCCAGCAGCTCCGAAGTTTCTTATGTGTTTTGAAGAAATAGTATTGTAACAGGAAAACTTTTTTGAACTTTGATTTTCTAAGGAAGACTTTTTTTCTCAAATTCCACCTAGTGATTCATTAAATTAAATATTTGCAGCTATGCGTCGGAATGACACCCAACGTTGGACAGGTGAACCTCCTATCGTCTGATGGAGCGACCAAGGATTTCACGTTCGATGGCGCCTATTTTATGGATTCCACCGGAGAACAGATCTATAATGATATTGTGTTTCCGTTGGTTGAGGTAAAAAGATCCAGACCAAAAAATGGAATAAAAGGAAATTGAAATCTGTGGTTTCCGGGTGTTTCCTGGATTTGAATGGGGATACGGACAGGAAATAAGAATGAGAATTTGAAAATGGGGTTTCATTAAATTTAGTCTAGTCTCTGGTTTGTGAAACCAAACGTTACCGTTTCACAAATACCGTAAACGTTCCGTAAATTTCGACATTTCAATATTCCAATTGGAACGTCAACAAAATTATTCCAGAACGTGATAGAAGGTTACAATGGAACTGTGTTTGCCTATGGTCAAACTGGATCTGGAAAGACCTTTTCTATGCAAGGAGTAGAGAGTATAGCGGCCCAACGAGGAGTCATCCCAAGAGCTTTCGATCATATTTTCACTGCCACTGCCACCACGGAAAATGTGAAATTTCTAGTGCATTGCAGTTATTTAGAGGTTTCTTCTTCCCTAAGAATATTGCTTTGAAAACAAAAACATTTAGATTTACAATGAAGAAGTACGAGACTTGTTAGGAACCGACAACAAACAGAAACTGGAAATCAAGGAGCAACCGGATCGAGGGGTTTATGTAGCTGGTCTTTCGATGCATGTTTGTCATGATGTACCAGCTTGTAAGGAGTTGATGACAAGGGGGTTCAATAATCGACATGTTGGAGCCACGCTGATGAATAAGGTGAGGTTTGTGGATGTGGTATTTGGGCAATCGGCATCAGCAACTAAAATTCGTTTCGAACGAGAGGGAAACTCGAAAATTCATTTCTTTTCAAGTTTGACAAGTGCATTTCAATCATTGTGATTTTGAACAAAGCAGTATATTTATCAATGTCGTGAAGAAGTATTTTTTTACTCTACTGGGTAGCCGATAAGTATGTAGAATTTTTTTCCTGGTTTTCTCTCTCGGACATTAGATACCGAAATCAAGCTGATTTTTTTTTAGATGCCATAAATGAGTCATCCGAAAAAAACACTGGGAAATTTGAACCCTTCACAGTGATCAAACTGATTTGATCACGATTCTAATTGTTTCTGGAATGATGAATTTGAAAAACTATGTGAATAGTGTGGCCGAAAAAAACCTTTGATACTGAATGAAAAACTCAAATTGGGAAAACAATTTATTAATGTTTCGAAACAGTTATTAGGTGAAAGTTTTGAACTGGATGGTTCAGTCAGCATCTTCATGACATTCGCTCATAAAACAGTGTAAAATTTTGAAATGCATCATAATACGAACTGCCCTTCTTTAATTCAGACATTTTGCTGGTGAAACAGAAAAAACCATTATCGCAGTGTAGTGTTGCCAAACCTTTCCGCGCTAGGCTTCAGAAAATGTGCTACCAAGCCTTCTTTTTTTCCAGGATTCCTCCCGAAGTCACTCAATTTTCACTGTCTACGTGGAAGGAATGACTGAAACTGGATCCATTAGAATGGGAAAACTCAACCTGGTCGACTTGGCTGGATCTGAAAGACAAAGTAAAACAGGAGCAACTGGAGACCGCCTGAAAGAGGCCACCAAGATTAACCTGTCACTTTCTGCGTTGGGAAATGTGATATCCGCGTTGGTAGACGGAAAATCCAAACATATCCCGTACAGAGATTCCAAATTGACGAGACTGCTACAAGACTCATTGGGAGGAAATACGAAGACTATTATGATTGCATGTGTTTCACCCTCCAGTGACAATTATGATGAAACGTTGTCGACGTTGAGATATGCAAACCGAGCAAAGAATATCAAGAATAAGCCAACTATCAATGAGGATCCGAAAGATGCACTTCTCAGGGAGTACCAAGAAGAGATTGCAAGGCTCAAAGCAATGGTTCAACCGGGAGCTGGACTTGTTGTTAACAACTTTTCAATTGAAGAAGAACGAAAAGCACTTCGAGATGAATTCGAAAAAGCTATGGCAGATCTCAGAGGAGAATATGAACGGGAGCAGACGAGTAAAGCGGAATTACAGAAAGATTTGGAGGAGTTGAAAGCGGAATATGAGCGGGCGAATGCCAACTTGGATAATTTGAATCCAGCGGAAGCGGCGAAGAAGATTCAACAGCTCCAGGATCAATTCATTGGAGGAGAGGAAGCAGGAAATACGCAGTTGAAGCAGAAGAGAATGAAACAATTGATGGAGGCGGAGACAAAAACACAGAAGTTGGCAGGTAATTGATTTGAAAAAAACTGGAAAAATGAAAAAAAATTGTTTTTCTTTTCTGTTTCACAAATGTAAGATATTCGAGTTTTGGTGTTTACATGTAATACGAAGGGTATTGCATGCTCCATATTTCGCTTTTTCAAAAATGTAGTAAAATAAATTACTTTTGAAGTTTGATACTGCGAAAATTAACGGAATCGTTTTTTACAGCTGCACTAAACGTACACAAAGATGATCCGCTGCTTCAAGTCTACAGTACTACCCAAGAGAAGTTGGATGCAGTGACTTCACAATTAGAGAAGGAAATTAAGAAAGTGAGTGGTTAACTTGTAATACAAAGGCACTTTCTAAATTTCAGTCCAAAGGCTATGAACGAGAAATTGAAGACCTTCATGGAGAATTTGAATTGGATCGATTGGATTACCTAGACACCATCAGGAAACAAGACCAACAACTGAAGCTTCTGATGCAAATTATGGATAAAATCCAGCCGAAATCAAAAAAGACACGATTACAGTATATCGATAGAATAAAGAAGGAGCAGTTTGGATGAGACGAGAGTCGATGATTCTTCGAATGTCAACGAACAGGACATTCTTCAATGGCTAATAAATGGGTGGGG